>CABHPR010155880.1:0-47761 GCA_902168415.1 Peromyscus melanophrys
TACCACTGCCATGTTCCTTAGCACTGCCACAATCCATACCACTGCCATGTCCCTTACCACAGTCACTCTCCTTACCACTGCCATATTCCTTACCACTGCCCTGTTCCTTACCACTGCCCTGTTCCTTACCACTGCCCTGTTCCTTACCATTGCCATGCTCCTTACCACTGCCATGCTCCTTACCACTGTCACGCACATTACCACTACCACGCTCCTTACCACTGCCACTTTCCTTACCACTGCCATGCTCCTTACCACTGCCACACTCCTTACCACTGCAACACCCTTTACCACTTCCACATACCTTATCACTTCCTTATTCCTTACCACTGCCCTACCTTTTACCACTGCCATACCTGTTACCATTGCCACTCTCTATACCAATTCCATGATCCTAACCACTGTACCTCCCCTTACCACTGCCACTTTCTTTACCACTTAGAAGCTCTACACCACTTCCAATCTACCTGCATAATCCATTCTCCCTACCAGTTCCATGTTCCTTTCCACTGCCATGCACCTGACAGCTGTGGTTACCCTTATCACCATCCTGTAAGGTACCACTCCTTTCTCTTACCATGGCCATGCTCTTTACCAGTGCCATGTCCTTACAACTGCCACACTCCTTACCACTGCCATGCTATATAATACTACCATGTTCTTTACCACTGCCATGCCCCTTACCACTGCTACGCTCCTTTCCACTGCCATGCTCCTTAACATGGCAATGCTCCTTACCCCTACCATAGTCTTTACCACTTAAATGTTCCTTACCCCTACCATACTCTTTACCACTTACATGCTCCTTACCACTGCCATACTAATCTGGCACTTCCTGGCTCTAGACCCTACAATTGCTATGAATTCCCTAAGGAAAACTGGAGTCAAAAAATTCGTACACTTTTACAACTCCTCCCCTTAAGTCCTCCTCTACCTCTGTTACTACCTCACAGAAGATCCACAATATTAATTTTATTCTTTTTATTTGGAATGATTTCTTTATTCCAAGCCAAACATGTCTGATAATTTCTGTGTATCCTGGGAAACCTGAGTTCTTAAACTGGTTCTACAATGGAGCTGGGTGGTAGTGGCATGCACCTTTAATCCTAGCACATAGGAGGTTGAGGCAGGCAAATCTCCATATTCTATGCCAGCCTGGTCTCCAGAGCAAGTTCCAGAACAGCCTGAAACTATCTTGAAAATGTACCACATTTTCTCTATTCATTCTTCATTTGAGGAGCATCTAGGCTATTTTCAGGTTCTGGCTGTTACGAATAAAGTTACTATGAACACATGGATCAGTAGTTTTAACATAGTAAAAATGGCCATCTTACAAAAAGCCATCTACAGATTCAATGCAATCCCCATCAAAATACCAACACAATTTTTATAGACCTTGAAAGGACAGTACTCATCTTCATATGAAAAAAAAATACCCAGAATAGCTAAAAACAATCTTGTACAATAAAAGAACTTCCAGTGGTATCACCATCCCTGACTTCAAGATCTACTACAGACCTGTAGTAATAAAAACAGTATGATATTAGCATAAAAACAGACAGGTGGATCAATGGAATCAAATTGAAGACCCAGACATAAATCCACATATCTATGGACACCAAATTTTTGACAAAGAACCCAAAATATACAATGGAAAAAAGAAAGCATCTTCAACAAATGGTGCTGGCATAACCGGATGTTGGCATGTAGAAGATTGCAAATAGATCCATATCTATCGCTATGCACAACACTCAAGTCTAAGTGGATCCAAGACCTCAACATAAATCCCGTTACTCTGAACCTGATAGAAGTAGGAAGTACTCTTGAACGCACTGGCACAGGAGACAACTTCATAAATATAACACCAACAGCACAGACACTGAGAGCAACAGTTAATAAATGGGACCTCATGAAACTGAAAAGCTTCTGTAAGGCAAAGGACACCATCATTCAGACAAAGCAGCAGCCTACAGAATGGGAAAAGATCTTCACCAATCTCACATCTGACAGAGAGCTACTCTCCAAAATATAAAAGAATTCAAGAAACTAGACATCAAAAAAATCCAATTAAAAATGGGGTACAGATCTAAACAGAGAATTCTCAACAGACAAATTTCAAATGGCAGAGAAACACTTAAGGAAATCTTCAATTTCCTTAGCCATCCGGGAAATGTAAATCAAAATGACTCTGAGATGCCATCTTACAGTTCTGTCTTAGTTAGGGTTTAATTGCTGTGAAGAGACACCATAAACACAGCAACTCTTACAAAGAAAATATTTAATTGTGGTGGCTCACTTACAATTAATTCATTATCATCATGGTGGGGCATGGTGGTGTGGAACTAGACCTGGTGCTGGAAAGGTAGCTGCTACATGTTGATATGCAGGCAACAGGAAGTAGACTGCTTCACTGGGGGTCGCTTATGCATGTTTGGGACCACAGTGACACACTTCCTCCAACAAGACCACACCTCCTAATAGTGCCACTCCCTTTGGGGGCCATTTTCTTTCAAACCACCACAGCCTATCAGAATGGCTAAGATCAAAATCATACATGACATACATATGTTGGAGAAGATATGGCATAAGAAGAACACTCCTCCACTGCTGGTTGGAGTGCAAACTTGTACAGCCACATTGGAAATCAATATGGCAGTTTCTCAGAAAACTGGGAAATGATCTATGTAAGACCCAGTTACACAACTCTTGGGCATGTACCCAAAGGGTGCTCAATCATACCACAAGGACACTTGCTCAACTATGTTCACAGCAGCTCTATTCCTAATAGTGGGATCTATTTCTAACACAGTTTTCATTCTGCATAGAAACATTTGTGAGGTGGCTCCTATCCTGCAGTACCAATCCACCACCAATGAGGGTCTGAAATATTACTGTGAATATAGATTGCCATTTTCAGGTTGTTATACAATTCTTTGACTTAAACCACACTAGAAGTACATTGATTAAGTACCAGCGGTATGTCAGGCATTCTGCTAAGGGCTTGTCTCCATCTCTCCTACGGGGTGTTACCTCTATCTGACTGATGAAGAAACAGTCCCAGAAGTGAAACAGCTTATGACTCTGTGACCCTTCTGTAAGTTATGTCCTACTGCACCAAAGAGAAAATAGAGGTTGCACAGCCAGCCAGTGGCAGAGCCAGACATCAAACCCCTGTCACAGAGCTTATGACTTTCATCCCACACTTTCTTTTTGCCAACCTGGCAATACAATCCAGTCACCACTGCATTCCAGAGGTCAGTGGAGAGGAAAAGGAACCCACCTAGGTTTCAGGTGACATGACCAACCAAGTAGTAAAATCTCATCCTTCCCTTTGACATATACCTCTTCCTCACCTTGATGGCTGTGTCACTGTAAGAACTCACTGAACAGAATTTATAAAGTCAAAAAACAAATCTTTGCTCTGATACAGCTGTTGGAGAAGAAAATATATAAACGGCCAACATTGCGTTGAGATGTTTTAAAAAGGCAAACAGAATCATAACTTATTAAAAATTACAGCTGTGGGGATAGGGATATAGCTCAGTTATAGTGTACTTGGCTAGTATGCAGGAAGCCCTGGGTTTGACCCTCAGTACCCACATAAACTGGGCATGGACACTCACACCAGAAAACCTAGCACTTGGGAGGCAGAGGTAAGAGGATCAGAAGTTCAAGGTTATCATTGGCTGCATACGGAGATTGAAACCATCCTGAATTTCTTGCAACCTTAATTCTAAAAAAAAAAAATGAGTGGGGCTGGAAAGATGGCTCAGAGGTTAACAGCACTTGCTGCATAATCGTGAAGACTAGAATTCAGATCCCAGAACCCACATAAAAGGCTGGGTGATGTGTGCACACCTGTAACCCTAGCTTCAAGGGGGATGGAGACAAGAAGATAGCTGGGGATTGTTGGGTTTGCTGGCCTGTAACCTAGCTGAGAAAATGTGAACCTCAGGTTCAGGAAAAGACCTTGTCTTGAAGGAATACACAAGGAATGATAGAGGATTCCCAAAGTTTGCTTCTAGCCAATATTTGCTTATACACTAGCACATACAGATGTACACACACACACACACACACACACACACACACACACACACACACACACACACACACACAAATAAATCTTTTTAAAAAATAGTGAAGTAGGACCAGGACCTGTCCTTAGTGCATGAGCTGGCTTTTTGGAGCCTGGGGCCTACGCTGGGACACTTTGCTCAGCCTGGGTGAAGGAAGGAGGGGACTGGACCTGCCTCAACTGAATCTACCAGGCTTGGCTGACTCCCCAGGGGAGTCCTTGCCTTGGAGGAGGTGGGAATGGGGGATGGATTGGGGGGAGGGTGGGGGGCAGGAGGAGGGAGGGCAGGGGAATCTGTGGCTGATATGTAAAATTAAATTAATTATAAAATTTTAAAAAAATAGTGAAGAATCCCATCTCTTCCTCAGACCTGCCCACTCAGCATCTTTGGTAAATGATGTCCAGGCATTTGCATTTTTAGCAAGACCTCCCAATTTCAAGCAAAGCTTCATTTTTCCCTCCAGTGAGATTTTTCAGAATGCTCCCTTGCAGCACATATCTTAGTCTTGTAACTAAGTCTTGGTCTAAATTGTTCAAACACTAGAACTCCCCATGCAAGTCTTTGTACTTGACCCCTGTAGGTTTTGGCTTTGTTCCCATTAATTTTTAGAGCATTCTTGGTATTTAAAATTACCAAAACATTAAAAATTGTTTTTTTTAGTGCCATTAAAAATTGGAGAAGCTAAACTTGCCCCATTTATCCAGAGGGCAAATTGCCATCTGTTATTTTAGCTTGTAACTTTTTTCTGAAAAAAATTGGGGGGGTGCCACCTAGCTCCCAAATAAATCACAAAAGGAGGCTTCTTAATTATTAATGCCCAGCCTTAGCTTGGCTTAGTTTCTAACTAGCTTTTCTTAACTTTAATTAACCCATCTACGTTTTGTCTCTGGTCTTTTCCTGTTCTCTTACTTTTAACTTTAACATAGTATAACTACATAGAACAAAAACTGTTATCAAGTAAGAATTAATTTACAATATTCAGTCCATTTGTAGTTAGTATATTCAAAGGAAATAATGCATTATCTATCTTATCTTAGTAAATCCAAAGTTTTATACCTAATTTAGTATCTATCATAACTAAGAAAAATGACAACTATAACTATTTAGCCTTCAACTCCATCAAAGACCCAGAAAGATGTAATATTATCTAACAACAGAAACATTTAGCTGCCTGGACAGTCACCCAGAGTTCCTCTGTGACATTGGGGCATCCATCTTCAACCTACAGGCCTAAAGTACCTGGCAGTCTTTACTATGAAGTAGGAATTTTGGATTGTCCTGCCTTGTTTTGGCAAAGTTCATCAGTCACTTTCCTCTGTGTCCTGCAAAATGTCTGGCAGTTTCTTCTGTGAAGCAGGAACCCTGAAGGACCATCTTGCCTTCTTTTGGCAAAGTCCAGCAGTCACTTTCCTATGGGTCCTGCATGTCCAGTTTGCACAACACATTGTCAGAAATCAAAGGCAAGAACAGTTTCTTTACCCAGTAGCTGACCTTGCCACATGAAAGCAAACTCCATAAGGAGTTTCTTCAATGCCCATCATCTCTGAAGTAAATTGGTGCTGCCAGGAGCTGATGTGTCTCATTGTCATGAAAAAACCTTAAGTTAACAAAACATTTAAAATGTCATATTCTGTAGGTCTTTGAAAGGTTTGAAGACCATCTATCTATCTAAAATATATCTCTATATGATCTGGAAAGCATAGTTAACATATCTACAAATTTGATTGTTATAAATGACTAACCACTAACCTATGTTTCCTGATTATCCTATATAGTTTATAATAACAGTTTTCAAAAACTAGAACTTTACCTTACACTCCAAATGAACTGCATAGGTACAATACTTCAAACAAAAATAAAAACATACATACAGTATGTTGTAACAAAAATAACCTTAAATTTGTATCAATGTACAAAAGTCCTTTAAACAAGAGTAGAAACATATATACAGTGTAACAAAAATAACTTTCAATTTGTATCAATATTCTACATTCCCCTAAATGATAACAAACAAATATCCATAACATACTAAATAACCAAAAGTCTCCCACACCCCTCTTGGGAATGTGGGTGTAGTTTTCTCCATACTGCTTCCTGCTGTCTGTGGACAAAGTATCTTTAGGGTCCCAGAGAGAAAATTTTGAGATAATGACCAAGTCTTGGGAAGACCAGCAGTAACCTTTGCTGATAGATATCACCTGTCAAGTGTCAGGAGGGCTCACCTGAACAAACCTGATCCATATTAACCCTGAAGGAATCCACAGCCTCTCATCTCCTGTGGGAACAAAACTCCAAAGCATTTTTGATTTCCATTCGACAAATATAGTTGACTTCTTTTTTAAAGTGAAGGCATTCCTAAGATATAAAGTGGGTTTATTTCCTCAGTCCCTCTTTCAATCCCAGGTCTCTTAGCAGCTGTTGTTTGCTTATGACCTCTCAAAAAATTCAAAATCAACACAACATACAGGAGCCAAACTCCCATCTTATGTGTGATCCTTTCCCATCTTATGTGGCTTTTTCATTTACTCTCTCTTTAAAGACTTTATTTTATAAACTGTTCATTTTTTTTCTATGACTATTCCCTTTTCCTTTTCTTAAGCCTAAACACATTGTTAAACACACTGTAACCTGCTTGGAGGTTCTTCCATCTGAACCTCTTTTATTGTTTATCTTTGGCCTTTTTTGACCATGTGAGCAAATCTTAGACTGCTAACCTACATCTGGATTCTCCGCGGGGGGGGGGGGGGGGGGGGGGTGGCTCTCAGCTGGCTCTGCCCGCTTCACCGGTTCTGAAAGCCAAGTGTGAAATTCATGGGCGGTTGGAGGTTTGTCTTACCAGGAACTGCATTCAATCTTCCTAGAGCTCTAGAATGCCAATGCTCACACTGCAGCAGGTGTTTTTACTTAGTTTTTTGTTTCTACTTAACCTGACTGCTCAAGAGCTCACTGACCGGCAGAAACTGTCAGGCTGAAACTCTTAAAGGAGCCGTATCCCTTTTTTGTTGTTCAGCTTTCTCCGACCCAACATGGAAATATGGCCCACGTTGGAATGTCAAATTTGTTTTTGTTTTTGCTCTTTTGGGGGGTGGGCGCGAACCCAGCTCCCAAATAAATCACAAACAGAAGCTTATTCTTAATTATGAATGTCTGGCCTGGCTTAGTTTCTAACCAGCTTTTCTTAAATTAACCCATCTACCTTTTGCCTCTGGGCTTTTCCCGTTCTCTTACTTCTGTAAATCTCTTTCTCTGCGGCTTGCTATGTAGCTGGGTGGCTGGCCCCTGTTGTGCTTTCCTTCTCTGGCTCCTAGCTCTCCCCTTTCTCCCAGATTTCCCCTTCTATTTATGCTCTCTGCCTGTCAGCCCCACCAATGTCTCGCTCCTGTCTCATTATTGGCCATTTATTAGACCATCAGGTGTTTTAGGCAGACAAAGTAACACAGCTTCACAGAGTTAAACAAATGCAACATAAAAAAGTAACACACTGGGCTGGAGAGATGGCTCAGAGGTTAAGAGCACTGCTTGTTCTTCCAAAGGTCTTGAGTTCAATTCCCAGCAACCACATAATGGCTCACAACCATCTGTAATGAGATCTGGTGCCCTCTTCTGGCCTGCAGGGATATGTGCAGACAGAACACTGTGTACATAATAAAATTAAAAAAAAAAAAGTAACACACTTTAAAATAATATTCTACAACAAATAGATATCTCTCACACAATATCCCAATTACAGTTTCCCCTCCCTCTACTCCTCCCAGTTCCTCCTTACCTCACCTTCCCTCCACATTCACTCCCTTTATGTCTCTCATTAGAAAACAAGGTTCTAAGGGACAACAATAAAATAAAATATAGTAAGATAAAAACACAAACTAACACATCAGAATTGGACAAAGCAAACCAGCAGAAGGAAAAGAGCACAAGAGCAGGCACAAGAATCGGAGAGCCACTCATTCACACATTTAGGAATCCATAAAAACACTCAACTGGAAGCCGTAATATATATGCAAAAGATCGGGTGCAGACCCATACAGGCCCTGTGCATGCTGCTTCAGTCTCTGTGAGTCCATATGAGCTTCGCTCATGTTGACCTAGAGGGCCTTGTTCTCCTGGTGTCCTCCACCCCCTGTGGCTCTTACACTCTTTCTGCCTCCTCTTCCACAGGGTTCACTGAGCCCTGGGGAGAGAAATTTGAGGGGGACATTCCCTTTAGTGTGAGTGTTCCAAGGTCTCTCACTCTCTTCATAATGTCTGGCTGTGGTTCACTGTATTTGTTCCCATCTGCTGCAGGAGGAAGCTGCTCTGATGATGGCTGAGCAGGGCACGGATCTATGAGTATAACAGAATGTCATTGAGAGTCATTTTATTTATTTAATTTTTTAGAACAGTAGTATTTGGTTTTACCCTAGGTCCCTTGGCTATCTGGTCTCAGGTTCTTGGTCACCCGAGGAGTGTCAGGTGTGAGTTCCATCTCCTGGAGTGGGCCTGAAGTCAACTCAGATATTTGGTGACTCCCACAAGCTTTGCGCCACCACTGCACTAGCACACCTGTTAGGCAGGACACCGTTTTAGATCACAGGTTCTGTGGCTGGATTGTTTCTTAGGTTGGTCTTTTGGTGGTATGCAGAGTGCCGTCCTGTACCAAAGAGTGAAGGCTCTATACAGGCAGCAGCTCCACATCTCACGTTCAATGGTTCTGTAGGTGTCGTCTTCAGCAACGGGGCCTTGCCATCAGTGTGTGGAAAATAACCAGCCTGGGCTATTTGGGGGTTCCCATGGGACCCGTTTGGCCAACAACTCAATTAGATGTCACCCAATCCCAGTACTGGAAGCTTCATTTGGTGACAGATGTCCATTTGGGGCTCTGCCTCCTCCAACTGTCAGTTTCATTTAGATCACCTTCCTATATGTATATCTTTTAGGAAGCTTCTACTGTGTTAGAGTTCCATACTACCCTGAAAATGGCTTAATTTTAGCCATCTCTCCCCATATTCTCTCCTACAACCCCCTCTTCCTTCCACCTCCCCACTTGATCCACCCATTCCATCCCCCATCCATCCATAATTATTCTATTTCCCTTTTCTAGGGAGATCTATCTGTCGTTCCCCACCACCACCAACCCCTTACTCTATACCTACCCTCTGTAGTGTATGTATTGTATTACTCTATACCTACGGATTGTAGCTTGTTAATCATTGGCTTAACAACTAATATTCACATATAAGCAAATGCATACCATATTTGTCTTTCTGGGACTGGGATACCTCCCACGGGATGATTTTTTTCCCCACTTCCATACATTTATCTGAGAATTGCATGATTTCATTTTTCTAAGGCCAATGGCAAAGGTCTTTATTTCACTACTCAGTATTTCTGACAGTTCCCTTATGATGATTTTATTTTTTAATGGCTGAGTAGCACTCCATTATGTAAATGTACCATTTACATTGTACATGGTACATGTAATATAATTTACTCCATTTTGTAAATTTTCTTTATCTGTTCTATTGAGGGACATATAGGTTGTTTCTAACTTCTAGCTATTATAAGTAGTAGCTTGGAACTCTTGATTCTTAATATTCCCAAGGTTATGTTGCTGGAGAAAATTAACACCAGGAAACCATAAGAGGTTTGGGAGAACTTTAAGTATTTCTGGAAATAAGAAAGTATGTGTTTTAGTAGTCTATCTTTTCATGTAGTACCATATCCCATCATGCTGCATCAGCAGTCCAGATAAATGCTCAATTCTGTCCTTAGAGATAAAATAATCATTCTGCTAATGCAAACCAGGATATGCTTTAAAAGCCCAATGTACAGAACAACTGATGCAGAAAAATGAGCCCAAATGGAGACGCTTATTGGCCACGTGTTATTTATAGCTCACACAACAAACCACTTGGGAGTTGATCAACTGAAATTTATCCAAAGTGATTGAGAAACAATTGCCACTTTTTAATGCACTACTGCTGCCACCTGGATCTTCTGAGAGGGACAGTTACACTGAAGGGTGGAAAATTACCTGTTCAGCCAGGTTCGTGCCACAGCCATTTTTTACAGTTGACTGTTCAGATAAAGAAGTAACACTGCATAAAGTTAGTTCAAGAAACATAAGGTAGGGCCTGAAGAGGTGTCTGTGATTAAGAGCACTTGTTACTCTTCCAGAGGACCCAAATTTGATCCCCAGCACCCACATCTCTGTAACTCCAGTTCCATGGGATTTGACACCCTCTTCTGGCTTCTGTGGGCACCTGTCATATACATCACGCACAGACATACATGCTGCAGAAACACTCATACACATAATAAAATAAAATCATTAAAAGAAGAAAAAGAAACATCAGGCATAGACAGAAATGATAACTCAAACTTGTTATCTCAGTACTCTGGGGATAGAAGTAAGATGACAAGTTTAAGGATGCATGGGCTACAGAATGAGACCCTGTCTCCTTTTCTCAATAAAAGGATGAGAGGGAGGAGGAGGAGGATGGGAGGCAGGGATAGATGAGTGAGCAAAGGAAATAAAGAGAAAAGGGAAGGAAAAGAGCATCAGGGTGCAGAGCACACAGAAGTAGCCCTGTGCCAACTTGGCTACTGGAGTTCTACCCATGTGGCCTTAGCTAAGGTATCTAACCTCACTGACCGTATGAAGTGGAGAAATACGTTTTTGGAAGCACTTTAAAAACCACACATCATTCTTTAATTGTAACTTTCAGTCTTAAGTTGTCAATCTCCTAGCATGACAGACTCAACTGGGAAGCATAATAAATGCCTGCATATCTTTTACTATTTATTCACAGACCCTGTTTCCAATACTTCCAAATGGGTATCTGATGTGACAAAGAAGTCATCAGTTCCATCAAAGGTGTTCTCTAGATCCAATGCCAATATTTCCAAATCTTCATTACCTTTACCTCCACTCCCACCCCCTGAACAGGACAAAAGGTAAAGCCTCTGTGTCTCACAAGCATGCTGACATTCCTTTAAAAATAAGTGGTGAAGGAAGCTGAAGAGATGGCTCAGTGATTAAGAGCCTTGGCTGCTTTTCCAGAAGACCCAGATCTGATTTCCAGTACCTACATGGAGGTTCACAATCACATGTGACTCTAGTCCCAAGGGATCTGATGCCCTCTTCTGACCTCCATGGGCACCAGGCATACAAGTGGTGTACAGACATGCATGCAGACAAAACACTGAAACACATAAAATAAAGAAAAAATAAAACTAAATGAGTTTGGAAGATGACATGCTATCTGTCCTCATGCCGAGTCTCATTACTGAGATAAGGAGAGTTTGAGTGATGCTTTTGCTAAGCGTTCTAGCATGAGAAGAGGACTAGGCCCCACAGAGTGACACATCTATACATTATGGGTTTAAGCTCTGCTCTTGAGGGCCCTATGGCCATAGGATCCAAGTTCAGTTCCTCGCAGCCGTGTCAGGTAACCCACAGCTGTCTGTCATGCTAGCTCTGGCCTCTGACGCCATCTGTACTCACCTGCGTACACACATCTACATACAATTAAAATAATAATCATGAATCACAAAAAAGACGAAAATCAAAATGGTATACCAAAAAGACAGCATGACATGAAAGATGTGGACACTCAAGAAGGATTCCCAAATGGAGTCATTTTGTAAACTAGAGTGGTCAACATTGAAGTTTTCTGGAAGAATTGAGCCAAACTTCAGAGGCCTGTACCATGAATCACAACCACGTCCGACTCCACTATGCCTGAAGTACCCAGTTCAGTGCTGTCCAGAAGAATGTTCTGTGATGGTGTCTTAGTCAGTGTTCTATTGCTGTGAAGAGACACCATGACCATGACAACTCTTATAAAAGAAAACACTTCATTGGGGCTGGTTTACAGGTTCAGAGGTTTAGTCCATTATCGGCATGGCGGGAAGCATGGCGGCATACAGGCAGACATGGTGCTGGAAAGGTAGCTGAGAGTTCTACATCTTTATCCACAAGCAGCAGAAGGAGACTGCCACACTAGGCCTAGCTTGAGCATATGAGACCTCAAACTCCACCCCTACAGTGACACCCTTCTTCCAACAAGGCCACACCTACTCCTACAAGGCCACACCTACTCCAATGATGCCACTCCCTGTGAGTCTATGGGAGCCATTTTCATTCAAACCACCACAGTGAGCTTGTTCTACCTGTGTAGTCTAGTATGTACTCATAAGGCTCATGTAGCCATTGGCTCATTACTGTGATAAAGGAACTCGAAGTTTCATTTTAGTTTATTTCACCTTAACCACATGTAGAGGTTAGAGAGCTGTCTCAGCAGTTGAGAACACCTATTGTGATTGCACACACATGGGTGTGATTCTCAGCACCAACATGGTGGCCACATCCATCCGTAACTCCAGTTCTGGAGGATCTAAGGTCCTCTTCTGACTCACGTGGTACACAGACATACATGCAGGCAAAAAACTCATACTGAGAAAATAAAACAATAAATAGCTACATGTAGTAAATGACACTCATTTGGAAGTACAGGTCTTATCAATATATGGCCTCATGGGAAAGAGCCAGTTCATGAAAGGTTGTGTATTCCCTCAAAGTTCATGACCTAAGTCTATCCCAAACAATTAAGGCTGTACAGAAATGTGATTCCTCGGAGGAATCTTGAAGCCTCTGGGTGCTGAGCCCATTAAGACATATGCACCACCAATGTGACCAGGAACAAGCTCATACTTTTTAGTCACAAAAATTTCCCCATATTTTTCAAAATCAAATTGGTAAAACATAGGCCCTGTCTAGACTACTAACATCAAGCAATCACAAAAAGACAGCCAGAACCTGTGCCCCCCAGAGATTCAAGCACAGTGCTTGCCTAGAAACTAGCTCCTATACCCAGAAACACTGCTTTGGTACTAAAAACATTCCTGCCCCCCCTCCCTGCCACTCAGAACACAAGAGAATGATCACTATTCTCATATCCACACTTTGTCCAAGAAGCTGCATGAGAGAAAGGGGCCCGTCTTATATACACCTCCCTGAGGAGTTAAGGCAAGGAAATTTTCTTTATGTGTATTTGTGCTGCATAAATTTTAGTAAATAGAATGGCAGGCAGGTCTGCCCAGATATCACCTACATCCAAATTTAGCTGCTTTTGTCTCTTCACTCATTTCTGCCTGTGCTCAAATACCAAAGATTTTTGCATGCAGCACCATAAGTTTTAAAGTCATTTCTTAAATGTCCACAATAATAACAAACACTGATCTCATATATGGCTTTAAATCATCTTTATTGGTAACCTACACCTGATAAAGAATGTCAGCCTGTGCTACCTGAACATATATCAAAAAAGATACAATAAAATTCTAAAGTACAAAATATAGCATGGAAATTGAGCCTTTCAGCTTCCTGTCCCCTCAGCCAACTAATTGGTTTTCCAGAAGCAATCTATATGGCTAATGAATTGAACATCCTTCCCAAACAGCCTGTGGAATAACAAGTGTATTAACAGCTGTCTTTCTACTCTGAGAATCTTCCCTTCAAAAAAGCAGAAAGCAGGGAGGGAGGAGAGAGTAGAGAAAGAGAGAATGTCAGTGTGCTCTTGGAGAGTCACTGTTCCCTGGTGGTGCTATTTGGATCTTGTTTATATGCTCTTAACTGTGGCTTCAAATAAAGTAAGCACCACCTCCTATACAAAATGCTTTTTGACTAATAAATATCCAGTACCAAAATATGAAAAAGGTGCTCAGCATAGGTGTCCAAAGCCTGCTGACCAAAATACATGAAAAACAGTTAAGCCAGTATCTGCAGCCTTTGTAGTTGAAATTATTTAAATAATCAAGAATTATACTAAAGCACTATAGGTAACCATGCATATTGGTCCCCACTTGCAATGAAAAACATTCAAATTAGAGTAACTTAAAGGCACCAAAATACACCTTCCAGAAAAATGAAAAAGAATCAAATGATAAAATCCAATGTTGTTCAGAATGTGTGCAAGAATTACACTCGAAGTCTACAGTACTGGTAGGTGGTTCTACAAACTTTAGCCTTTATGATTAAGTAATCTGAAAATAAGATGAGCTATGGTTTCACCTGTACTTTTGAAGCTGGCAGCCCTCCTTTGCAGAGTATGATCCAAGCAAACCTTAAAAGAAAAAAATTAAAGATCTTGTATAATGTCAGCCCTGAAAACATAATACAAGTAACACTACACAGACTGAACAGGTTATATTTAGGACTACATATGTATGTACATATACATATATGTGTGAAATAACAGTGAGAAAAGTGGTCATGAATTTGAAGAATATATGAGAGGGTTGTGAAGTAGGAAAAGTGTTCTGGCTAGTTTTATGTCGACTTGACACTAAAGCTAAAGTCATATGAGAGGAGGGAGCTTCAATTAAGAAAATGCCTCCATAATATAGGGCTGTATGCCAGCCTGTAGGGCATTTTCTTAATTAGTGATTGATGGGGGAGTGCCTAGCCCATTGAGGGTGGTGCCATCCCTGAGCTGTTGGTCCTGGGTTCTATAAGAAAGCAGGCTGAGTAGGCCAAGGGGAGTAAGCCAGTAAGCAGCACCCCTCCATAGTCTCTGCATCAGCTCCTGCCTCCAGGTTCCTGCCCTGTTTGAGTCCTGACCTCCTTTGGTGATGAACAGTGCTGTGGAAGTGTAAGCCAAGTAAACCCTTTCCTCCTCTCCAACTTGCTTTTTGGTCATGATGGTCACAGCAACAGAAACCCTAAGGTAAAAGGGGAGGGAAAAATGCTATATTATATTATAATCTCAAAAATAAAACAAATAAATATTAATTTTAAATTTTTTAATGTTCATGGACACCTTCTTCCTCATGGTCTAGTCTGGTAAATGGATGGAACTAGGAAAGATAATGTTGAGTAAGGTAACCCAAATCCAGAAAGACAAACTTCACATGTTCTCTCTCACTGGAGGCTCTAAGCTACAAATCTTCAGAACAGAGTACATATCCTGGAATAACTACAGAAACCAGGAAAGGAAAAAGGGATAGTTGCCTGGGTCAGGAGGGTGGGGGAGCATTAGAGAGGCGATGTCAGGGTACAAGCGATCTGATTGGGAAAATGAGAAGAGAGGGTGCCTAACCAGGGAAGGGGAATCAGACAAATACAGAAGGAGGAGGGGGGTAAAATAAGAGTAAGGATGTCCAGAAAAGTCATAAGGAATCTTACCATTAACTATTCACCTAAGAAAACTACTATAATACATGTAAGTCTGTATACATAAATATACATATACAGTTTAAATGAAATTTTCACATCTGGGCTAACAATGCTTGCTCCAATAGCCAAAGGCCACCTATAATAAAAACACCAACGCCAGGCATGAGAAGCCCTCTTTTGAGTTGTAGGAAAGAGGAATCATGAAAGAGGAACCAGGAGGAATCATGGAAGCTTCCAAAGAATGGAAGCAACCAATATTCCTACCGAGCTATGCTGCCTACGAACCAACACAACAACCAATATGGTACAATAAACCTAACAGTGCACTTGTGGCACACATGCCTGGATCGTAACCAACAGCTCTCTAACTGAACTTAAAACACACTCAACAAGCGGGAAATCATGGCTAGTACTGGGAACCTAATTAATTATCCGGGGCTAGTAAAGTCATGGCTCTTAGAAGGGAACCTACAACTGCTAATTTACTAAATCAACATAACCCCTAAGTACATTCTAAACAGTTGTCCTAATACCAACAGACAAATGTAGACCTCACTCCTCATCAAGGAAACCTCTCATTGCAAAGAGAGAGACCATTACAGAAAACCACAAGCAATCTAAACAAAGAGTTGTGGAGCTCAGTTCCCATGGATACATCTACAAAACAACTCCTACATCTAATGCTTAGGGAACATTGTAGAAGAGAGAGCAGGAAGACTGTAACAGTCAGAGGACCAAGAAGTTTTTTGTAAGATTGTACCTCCTAGTAATGTCAGAAGCTACACCCATGAAGTCTTGCCAACATGACTACCTATACATGAGCTGTACAATGCCAATGCCAATGAACACGCTAACATGGATGAGGGAAAGCCCATGGGGCTTCAATCCTAGACAGAGAACTACAGGCAGCTAAGGAAAGCTGAGAGCAGGAGAAATAGTCTTCCCCATGGAAGAGTACACCAACTGGTTATCCAATACCAAATGACAGGTACTGCAATACACATAAGAGCAACATTATACAGACTGAACAGGTTGTTTTTATGTATTTAGAGGTGTGTGTGTGTGTGTGTGTGTGTGTGTGTGTGTGTGTGTGTGTGAACAATTAGTGAAAAAAGAGGCTATGAATTTGAAGGAGTCGGGAAGGATATATGAAAGAGTTTGGAGGGAGAAAAGGGAAGGGGATATGATGTAATTATATTATAATCTCAAAAGCTAGAAATATGCCGGGCGGTGGTGGCGCATGCCTTTAATCCCAGCACTCGGGAGGCAGAGCCAGGAGGATCTCTGTGAGTTCGAGGCCAGCCTGGTCTCCAAAGCGAGTTTCAGGAAAGGCACAAAGCTACACAGAGAAACCCTGTCTCGAAAAACCAAAAAAAAAAAAAAGCTAGAAATAAATAATAAAAGTATATGATTGTTAAAAAAAATAAATAAGGGCCAGCAAGATGACTCAGCAGGTAAAAAAAAATCGTTTTAAGACCTAAATTTGATACCCATAACCCATGCTATAAAGACAGAACCAAATCAAAAAGGTTGTTCTCTGAACTACACATGCACACTGTGGCACATACACATCTGGATTCAGAGGCATGCACACACATAGAATAAATAAAACAAGTTTGGCTAAATAAATAAATAAATAAATAAATAAATAAATAAATAGAAGGAGCTGGGGAGATATGTCAGCCAGGAAAGCGCTTGAGAACCAGAGCCATGTGAAAGCTAGGCATCCCTGCTGTAGCTGATTCCTGGGGCTTGCTGACCAGCTAGCCTAGCCTAATTGATGAGCCTCAGGTCCCAGTAAGAGACAGGGTCTCAAAAAACAAGATGAACAGCTTCTAAGGAATGACATCTGAGGATGGCCTCTCTCTCTCTCTCTCTCTCTCTCTCTCTCTCTCTCTCTCTCTCTCTCTCTCTCTCTCACACACACACACACACACACACACACACACATTGCTATGCACCTGTACACATATGAACAAACAATAAATAAATAAATAAAGCCAGGTGGTGGTGGTGCACGCCTTCAATCCCAGCACTCAGGATGGCAGAGGCAGGTGGATCTCCGTGAGTTCAAGGCCAGCCTGATCTACAAAGTGAGTTCCAGGACAGCCAGGGATACACAGAGAAATCCTGTCTCAAAAACAAACAAACGAACAAATAAATCAATAAATAAGACTTCCTCTTGAAGAAGAATCATTATAATTATCACCAACATCACACCTTAAACAAGTTCTAATATTGATCTGAAGCGAATGAGATTACAGAAAACACTTCATTTGCTCCTGAGGCAAGAAAGACAGAAGGAAACATTCATTTGGATTGCACAAATGGCTTCTTCAAAGAACTAGGTTACCTTGCATGATCTCCAAAGTATCCTCCTAAATTCTAAGGTATTTAGAGAGGGCACTAAATATGCACCCTCTCTGCGTCTGTGACACAGCATCTTCATTAGAGTGACATCCATAATTTACATCATTTGTCCCTTTACAGGACCTTGCACATAGAACACCAAATGGTTATCTCAAATGTAATTATGATTCTTTCTTATTGAAAAGAAGACCTGCTCTTACCATCCCTTTATGATGCAGTTTCCAGTAACATTTTCTTCATAAAGGAAGAGCTCTAGGTTAAATCATTCATACTGCAAATAAGCACATCCCACATTACGGTCTTCTGAGTTTACATTATCAGATAAAATGAAGACAGCAGAAAATGTCTGGCCTTATTCCTTGGTCATAACAGCACAGTGTGGAACACTTTACACTTTACTAGAATGCCATTTAGATAATAGGCAGGTTATTCCTTTCCAGGAGCTTCAAAACATGTTTACAGAAGGGCTAGCCTGCAGCAGATACAGATTATTCCCAATTTAAGATTTGATGAGCATATAAACTGCCAAGACCGGCACAGACTAGACACATGCTCCAAAGGTTAGAGGAAGTGCACAGAGACAGACAGACTCTGGTGTGGATGAGGTCACATCAATAAAACAGGTGTGTCAAGAACTGAAAACCATCCTTTGCAAGCATTTTATTCGATGTGAATACTCTTGTCATCCCCGGGAAACTGTGCACCGATGAACTCCCGCTGTCCTCTGTGAACTGACCCATGAAAAGAACAAGGAAGTATTTAGGATTCCCAAAGGTTAGCCAACCAATAACTAGTGGACTGTTTCAGGCTGTGCCTAGTACAGGATGCATCAGTACCTCTGACTGGAGGGAATTTAAGTAACTGCTGGCCACAGCTGTTGAGCTTGGTTAAAGGGATGTTGCTAAGCTGAAGCTGAGATTCCAAATTGCTAAAGCCCGGCAGCCATGTCTTCACCAAGCCCTAACTTTCCAGTTACTTCTCAGTGTGACTTGCCATTCCTGCAAGACATGACACTCCTCTGACAGGCCACTTATATGCAGGGACCCTGTCAGAGAAGAGCCCACTCTCATAGATAATGGCAAGAAATAAACTTGACATTTTCATCCCACGTATGGGAAGAAGTCAGTGAGCATTCATTGGGTTTGAACAAGAGCTCCAACCCTGGCCTCCGTGTAACCTTTGGTAGCAGCACAGACCTCGGCTGCGGACCACGGACCCAAACATGGTCCTCGGCAGCAGCAGAGTCTGGATGTCACCATGGCCCCAGGTGGCAGTGCAGGCCACTCAGATCCACATGGCCCCAGCAGCAGTGTAGCCCTCGAACACTAACATGGCCCCAGATCTCAGGCATCCATGTGGCCTTTGATGGTAACAAGAATCTAGGACATCAACGCAGACCCTGGCTGCAGTACGGTCAGAGACCCAGACATGGCCCTCTGCTGCAGCTCTGGCCCAGATGTCACCATGGCATTGAGTAGCAGCATGTCCTCATGGCCTGGCTGCATCATGTCCCTCAGCCACCAACATGGACTCAGGTGGCTGACCTGGCCCCTGGTATCCACACAATTGTCAGTAGCAACATGGGCCACAAACCCTGGCTGCTATAGGGTAACATGCCCAGACATGGCCCTCGGCATCAGTGGTGGACACCGTGGTCCTGGGTGGTAGCACAGGACACTCAACTCTGTATGGCTCCAGCAGCAGTATGGTCTTCAGACTCCAACAAGGCCCTGCTAAGGATTACTATGGAGATGACATAGGAGATGAATGGAATTTACAGTGTATTGACTTACACTTGTGAAAAATCTGGATGAAATGGACTTACAAAAAGGATGGAGATGGCTGGGAAACTGAGCCATCAAAAGCAGTCCTGATGTCCCAGAGAAAGGTACTAAGAAATGGAAAGTGGGTAATATGTACCTAAAGACTGTCTGTATGAGCTGTTGTGGTTCTCACAGAGGCCTTTCCCTCCTTCAATGGAGACGCCAACACCACAAAAAAGAAGAAAAAGAAAAGCCATACCAGAATTGCAGAACTCCAGGAAGACTGAGGGCTCAATACTTAATGCCTAGTAGATACACTCTGCCAAATTATGGTCACTGACTTCCCTTCTGATACCCTAAACCATGGAATGGGAACATGTGACTAGACAGCCCTGAGTGTGATGGCCCAAAAAATACCTTATGTTTCCCTCAGAAGAGCTAAGAGATCCCTCTGTACCATAAGATGCTACAGAAGTTGTTCCCTGTATTGGACAATTAGCATTCCCCTCAAAGGAGTGGTCAGCAGCCTCTCCTGGTTATTAAGTTGATAAGGAACACAACATAACCTTGCTGAGGAAGTACTAGGCTTCACAAGGAGAGCACAGTCCCAAAGAGTTTATGTGATCATCTGGGATTTGCAGGAGTCAAAAAAAAAGCACTGGGTTTGGATTCTGTGGATGCTATTATTAAGAGGGCTGCAAAAGCAAGATTTTAGGGGCTGGGAAAATAGCTTAGTTGATGCAGTACATGCCACACAAGTAGATCCTCAGAACCTATGTAAAAATGCCAAATGACATGTGCCTGTAATCCCAGCATTGAGAAAGATCCCTAGGGTTGGTGGCCAGTAACCTGTCCTAGTTATTGTTTTATTGCTGTGAAGAGACACATGACCAAGGAAAGTTAAAAAGGAAGCATTTAATTGTGGGCTTGCTCAGAGTTGCATAGGGTTAATCTGTGACTGTCACAGTGAGGATTGTGGAGGCAGGCAGGCAGGCATAGCAGGCAGAGAAAGCCTGGGCCTGTCATGGACTTTTCAAATCCCAAAGCCTACCTCCAGTGACACACCTCCTCCAACAAGGCCACACCTCCTAATCCTTCCTAAATAGTTCACCAATTGGGGACTAAGCATTCAAATGTATGAGTCTATGGGGGGGCATTCTAATTCAAACCACAATACCACCATAGCCTTATCATCAAGCTCTAGATTCAACAAAGGACTACTCTATTTCAAAAAAATCAAATGGAGGGCGACTGAAGAAGACACTTGATATCTACCATTGGCCTCTACATATGAGCGCACACACACACACACACACACACACACACACACACACACACACACGAATATGCAAACATGTATACACATACAAATAAATAAAAAGAAAGAGTTTAGACTTGGAAGTCTTTTCTCAGGACACAGAATCTAGTCCCAGGGAAAGGGCCAGGAGTCAGATGTCCCTACCAATATAGCTCACAGAGACCTGGTGCAGTAACAACCAACACTGAAAAAAATGAGAGGCCTGAGCAGCTCTGGAAAGCCACAGAAGGAGAAATGAAAATGCCGAGGGAAAGATTACATAAAGCCAAAAATACAACCAAAAACAGTATCTGCGGAGAGCCGGAACAGGAGGACATGAACAGAAGCCAACAGGAGGGCACTGGTGAGAGAGACACAAGCTTCCCTAATGTCAGAAGTGCTCTCCTCTACAGTAAGGAAGAGTCTTATTAGCATCCACAAAGACAACGGGGCCCGTGAGCAAAGACATCAAGTAGAGGAGTTTAACCACCAGACTCCAGGAAGCCACATACTGACTAAACACATGGTCTGAAGGGAAACCAGAGGGACTTTATTCTCAAAGAGTCTGGAGATGGTGAATTGAACATGGTGAACAGATGAACAGCAGATAGGTAATGAAGGGGCTGCTCCATATTTATAGGCTGAAAAAGAGCAAATAGAAGGATAAGGAAGGTTTTCACCAATGAACTCCTCATTCATTGTTCAGCTCACCAACTTCAGCCCACTTTCAGATTTGGAAAATGGCAGATGGGTTCCCGTGAAGAAGGGCAATAAGTATGTAATGACTGTCACAGTATTTCCACAAATTGACCCATAGCCACGTACTTAGGTGTATGTACACGGGAAAAAGAATATCCTGTCATTTCAAGAAGTATATGGAAGCCAAGTAACACCTTAAGGGCTGACTCCAAACAGAGCTGACAGGAGACCTGCTGGCCTACTGGCCTACCCAGTAGTGATTTTCCAGCCCTTAGTATGTAACTTGAGTTGACTTGGTAATAACCTCCTGTAGACAAGAGCTTTCACCACTAAGGCCCTATTGCTGAAGACAGCACTTACATATCTCATTGAACATGGAGAAGTCGAGCTTGTGCCTAACCAGAGCCTTCACCACTACTGACTAGTGTTCATAGTACCGCAAGGTACTTTGCATGCTACCAGAGGAGAAAGGTAACCACCAGCTCAGCTACAAACCCTGTGATCTACAATGATGACCTGCCTGCAAGACACGCTGGTACAATAGTGGTACAAAAGTTGTTGAAGTAACCAAGCACTCTCTAATTGCATTTAAGGCCCACTCCAAGAGAGGAAACCCAGGCCTAACACTGCTCAGGTGGCCAAGAACCTGAGACTAATTAGGCCATAGGCCTAGGGAAAAAACAAATGCTATTGTTCTACTTAATGGAAATAAAAATTAAATGACTTCTAACAACATTCTGCTATACCCATAAATGACTGTCTCCCTCAGCCAAGGTCTCCATCATAGAAGCTTTCTCCTACAGTAGATAAGAACTAATTCTTTTGGGGTTTTTGCTATTCTGTTTTCTAAAGAGAGAGAGAAATAAGGGGCATGGAGTTGGTTGGGAGGGTGGGTGGGTAGGTGAGGAGGATCTTGGAGGAGTTGGGAGAGGGGAAACTGATCAGAATATATTGTATGAAAAAATTATATATATAAATATATATATATGGTAGTTTGAATGTAATTGGCCACCATAATCTCATAGAGAGTGGCACTATTAGGAGATGTAGCTTTGTTGGAGTGGGTATGGCCTTGTTGGAGGAAGTGTATCACTGTGGGGGAGGGCTTTGAGTTTTCCTATGCTCAGGATACCATCTAGTGTCTCAGTCACCTTCCTGTCCCCTGAAAGCCAAGATGTAGCCAGCTCCACAACTGCCTGCATGCTGGCAAGCTCCCCATCATGATGATAATGGACCGAACCTCTGAAATTATAAGTGAGCCACCCCAATTAAATGTTTTCTTTATAAGGATTGCCATGGTCATGGTGTGTCTCTTCAGAGCAATAGAAACCCAAACTAAGACTATATACATATACAAGAAAAGAAAATAAATAAATTGTATTTTCAAAACTTTGGGGGGAAGAAAAGGTTTCACTGTGAGTTGAAGAAAGCCAAGAGGAAAGCTCTGGAAATGCCTCCCATACCTTGGACAAGAAGATAAATTGTGATGGCTAGTTTTCTGTCAACTCAGTTAAGGCTGTGTTTCCACGTTGCCCAATAAACACTAACCTGTTTCTGTGAAGACATTTTGTAAATGTGGTAAATAACAATCATCAGTTGATTTTAGCAAAAAATTACCTACCTGATAAGCTGAGCGGGCCTTATCCAATCAACAGAAGTCCTTAAGACCAAACAAGCTTTCTGTGATAAAAATTCTACCTGTGTACTAATATTGGCTCCTTGCCTATAAATTTCAGTTATATCTAAACAGTCTTCACAAATATGAAGTCCAATTCTGTTATATAATTTAAAACGATACAAAAATGACTTAGCCAACTGCATGGGTCTGTCACTAATTACCATGCCCTGGATACAACGGGCACATGTACAGAGTAGCAACAATGGCTAAGATGGAGGCTGAGAGTAGATATTTACTTATCAAGTGTGATGATTAATGTTAATCATGAACTTGACAGAATATAGAATCACCCACCTCTGGGCATATCTGGAGGGAGTTTCTAGACTGGGCTAATGAGATGGAAAGACTCACACTCAATGTGGACAGCATCATTTGATGGCCCAGGGTGTTTGAATTTGTTAAAGTGAAGCCCAAGTTGCAATGGAGACCCTAGGATGTTGGTTGGAATGCTAGTATCATGGGGCATCTGCCCATGAAAGCTGCAGGTACAGCATAAAGCCAACCCAAGAGACAGGCTATGTGTGTTACAGGAGGTAGACCTGGAGGAATAGCTCCCCAATTCCTTTGGAGCCCAGATGATTCCATCAGGAGCTCCAGATGCAGGACACAGAGCTTCAGGATTTGGTGGGTTTTATCCCTGGTAGGTTTTTGTCTGTCTTGAATCCAAACTTTCCTTGGTATGAATCCATTCCTCCCTTTAGGAATGGGAATGTTTATTCTGTACCATTGTATACTAGAGGTATGTAGCTTTTTTTTTTGATGTTATAGGGACTCACATTTAAGAGGTTGCCTGAGCCTCTAAAGAACCTCTGCACTTACACATTGAAATGGTTATGCCACTGTTAAAGATTACAGGTACTTTTGAAGTTAGAGTGAATACAACTGCCAGTATGAAATGGCCATGAGCCTATGAGGACAAGGTGTGAAAGGTTATTGCTTAAAAAGTGATAAGTTTGGGTGTCAAGTTGACAAGGAGTGGACTTGTGATGATTAATATTGATTGTCAACTTGAAAAGTTCTAGACTCACCTATGAAATTAATCTTTGGGTATGCATGTGAGAAAGTTTCTAGATTGGGTTAACTGTGGTAGAAAAACCTATTACAAAAGTTCAAGAATCAGAGCTCTTGACCCTAGGAGCACTAACAAACTAGGCTCAGATATCTGTCAGAATAAAGAGGCTCAATGACCAATGCCCTCAAATCATCCTTGGGACCCTCGCATGAAGTATAGGTATAAAAAGAGGTTAAGAGGTATATACAACCTCATTGACTTAGTTCTAGTCTTTCCTGCAAGATGGTCCAATAAGTTGTCAGAACTAGATGAAGTCTCTTTCTGGAAGACGTTTCCCCTTCAGCAGCCTTAGCCAACCTTTTTCTAGGGAAATTCCAATTTATTGAGTTGCATCGTTTTATATACTGACATCCAAAGGAAGAAGCAGAAGTGTCTCTTGAGGACATCTTATTCCTGTCAAGAGGATTACATTTCCCCACTATTGGTTTTTATATTTTTTTGTGATTTTTTTAAAGGATCATTTAAGTTTTATGTGCATGTGCGTGCGCGCGCGTGTGCATGTGCGTGTGTGTGTGTGTGTGTGTGTGTGTGTGTGTGTGTGTGTCTGTGTGTCTGTGTGTCTGTGTGTCTGTGTGTGTGTCTGTGTGTAAATGCAAACGCATGTCACAGCATGTGTGTGGAGGTCAGAAAATAACTTCTCAAGAGTCATCCCACCTTGTTTTGAGGCAGGGTTTCTCGTTGTTTTTGCTACTGCACTGTATATTCCAGAATATCTGGCCCATGTGTGTTCAGCTGCTTCTCCTGTCCCCACTTCCCATCTCTCTGTAGGAGTACTGGAAATACAGATGCATGCCCCTGTATATGGCATTTTACATGGGTTCTTAGGATCTAACTCAGGTTGTCAGGCTTGTGCAGAAATCATTTACCCACTGAGCTTTGTCATCATATATCTCAATCCTGTGTCTAAAAATTTCAAACAGAACCCAAGTAGGATCCAAGAGTTAGTGTCAGACAACCATGCATAATAACCACTTCTCAATAACTTCTTAGCTTTAGTGACTTTTGGAAGGGCTGACACAAGTGACTCCATTTTGTTGTTAGCTTTGAGACAAGGGCTTACTATGAAGCCTAGGTTGTCCTCACATTTTGATCCTCTTGTTTCAGTCTCCTAAGTTTTATTACAGGCAAGAGGCACAATGCCCAGAATGGCTTCATTTTGATTCTGACATTTCCCCCTTGACAACTTCTGAGAACAATATTCTCTGAAGATGTTGCTGGTAGTTTGACCTTGCCTGTCCGTCAACATGGAAGTGATCTGGACTGGCTGATCTGGCTCGGTCCTATATTGTGAAGTGACAGATATCAAAGAGTTAGTTCCAATCAAACCTGTTATTGCCAATTTTAAGCAACTAAGAGGTATAAAAGGAGTAGCTCTTAGGCCAGGACTATACAGAGTCCATTCTTGAGCTTTAATTCAGTCTGTCATGCTGGTGACATTTGAACAACTCAAAAATGCTGCTCAGGGTCTTTTGCCACTTGTACTTCTGCAGGATGTTAACAGATGGCAGTTACAAAGCTTTACAAAAACACAACCATCAAGAGCAAATATTTCAAGAAAACAATGCCAAAAAAGTAAATTCCTTTAAAAGTCAGGACAACCGAGGCTGTAGCTCAGTTGGTAGAATGGTTGCCTAGAATTCACAAAGGTCTGAGTTTAAGTCCATTTTGTTGTTGGCTCTGAGCCAAGGTCTTGTTATGAAGCCTAGGCTAGAGTCCCTTGTGTCACACAGCATATCCCAAGTGTGGTGGCAAACACCTGATATCTCAGCACTCAGGAGATAAAGGCAAAAGGAGACCTCACCTCAAAAAGGGAGGCAAGGACACCAATTGGCTATCCAGTGTCAAATAGTCAGCCATGAAAACAAACGTACAAGTAACATTACATGGATTCAACAGGTTATACTTAGAGATATATATGTCTATACAAATACATGTATCTATTCAATAAAATTTGTGAAACAAGAGAGCATGAATTTGAAGCAGAGTGGAGAGGGGTATATAGGAGGGTTTGGAGGGAGGAAAGGTAAGGGAGAAATGTTATAATTAAAATACCATTTCAAAAATAAGCAACAAAAAAGGGGATGTTGCTGGAGAGATGGCTCAGTAAAAGAGCATTTGCTACTCTTCCAGAGGATCTAATTTTGGTTCCCAGCACCCACACAAGGCAGCTCACAACTGTCTATCACTCCAGCTCCAGAGGATCTAATGCTTCTATATTCTGCAAGCACCTACACTCAAGTGTACACATCCACATGCAGACACACACACCTACACATAATTTAAAATGACAAAAAATAAAATCTTTTTAAATTAAGTACTTTTTTACAAATGTATGCTTTGAATAATGGTAAAGTCCCAATACCAATTAATTATTAAGAGGCACTATGTGGGGTATATAGTGTTATGACATGTCTAATTATCTTTGCCTAAAAATGATAGTCACAATACAATTAGGAACACAGGTCTGAAAAAGGCTAATACCAAAAACAATTCCAGTCTGGGGGACATCAGCTTGGTAAAGTGTTCTCCTAAGTTTTGCTTCCTAGAAAGCTTATATAAATGTAACACATAAAGGAGCCGCTCAGCAGCAATGACCATCATTATGCAAAAGATCTACATAGAAGTCCTTTATATATGAATTCAGCTTCTATTTAGACAGCAAATTGTGTAATCTTTGGCTTGGTAGAATAATAGGTCTACAGTCCTAACAAAACTTAAAATTTTAGACCTTTAACAAATTTAGAGAACAGCGCAAATTACAATCAACATACTCATTTTCTGACATACAAGAACAGCTCATATGTACAGTAACAAAATATTTAGTCATGGCAAGTAGACATAGACCAGGTCAAGCAGCAGGATTGCCCAAATATCAGGTTTTTTTTTTTTCATTTGAATGGTGCTAAATAAAAATAGCATAAATGTCAAAAGAATGTCAATGCCATAATGCATTTTGCATAAGACTAAGCATTTGGAGCTGGAGAGACAGCTCAGAAGTTAAGAGCATTTGCTACTCTCGCAGAAGAGTTCAATTCTCAGCACCTACATGGTGGCTCACAGCCATCTGTAATAACAGTTCCATGGGATCTAATACCCTCTTATGGTTTGTATGAGCACAAGGCACAAAAGTGGTACACACAGATACATGAAGCCAAGACACATATACACATAAAAATAAAATAAAAAATTAAGAGAGTAAGCACCTATTAGTTTGTATATATTGAACTTACATGCCTTTAATTGAATAAACTTGTGCACAATACCTAAAGTTTAGACATACACATTTCCAGTTACGGATAAATAGGGTGTTAAATGTGTTGAAATCACCTTAAGATAGTTGTTTAGAAAGCAGTAACTTAAAAGACTAATATACGAGCCCACAAGACGGCTCAATAAATGAAAGCACCTGCCACTAAGCCTGACAATCTCACGTCAATCACCAAGACGCACAGGGTAAAAGGAGCTAGCCAATTCCTACAAGTCCTCTTCTAGCCTCCACATGCACACTAAGCTCCTCTAACACACACACTAGCAGAGTGAAATAAAATGTAAGACTAACATAAACATATACTTGTTAAGCTTTCACTTTATGTTTTGTGTATGGGTGTTTTGATTACATTTATGTCTGTGTGCCACATGCATGCCTGATACAAGAAGAGGCCAGAAAGAGGAATTGGACTCCCTGAAACTGGAGTTATGGATGATTGTGAGACTACCACGTAGGTACTGGGAATTGAATCTGGTCCTCTTGAAGAGTAGCCAGTGCTCTTAACCACTAAGCCATCTCTCCAGCCCCTTAAACAGTTATTAAATGAATCATAACTTTAAAAAAAATACTTTCCTGGCCTGGAGAGATGGCTCAGAGGTTAAGAGCACTGGCTGCTCTTCCAGAGGTTCTGAGTTCAATTCCTAGCAACCACATGGTGGCTCACAACCATCTGTAATGAGATCTGGCTCCCTCTTCTGGCCTGCAGGCATGCATGCAAGCAGAACACTGTACATATAATAAATAAATAAATCTTTAAATAAATAAATAAATAATTTCCTAAGTAACCAAAAGCTTGATAAAGTCAGCAGAAAATATCTTAATAAAACATAAAATCTTGATAATTTTATAATACACAAATTAGATATGAAAATATCCAATCTCGTAACATTATTTACAACAAAATGCATTTATCCCAATAGCACAATTGGCTCACCATTTCATGTATATACAGCCATAATAAAAACCTTAAGCCTCTTGTTTGCATATTAGGAATATTACTGAACAAAACCATGGCAACAATCCAACAGCATTATTTAGAGTTATTTTGATCAACATAAAGTATTTTTGTGTCTTCTATTTTTCTGATACCCTTAACTATTAAAACTTTTAAAGTTCCATTTCTTTCTAAAATATGATTTGATGGAAAATTCATATCAAAATCTATCTAGAAAATTAAAAAATTTACAACAAAAAAGCTTTTATCTTATGATTCAATGAATTATGTTTTACATAAACAAACTTTAGGTTTTAATAAAATACATACTTCATAAAATCAGATATCTCTTAATCCTGGAACAAGATTTTTTAATCAGCCCCAGTTTCCAGTATTAACAGTTAAAAGTGCTGGAGTCAAAACATTCCACCAGGAAGGAAGCTCAAAACCAATAATTCAATTAGTTATATTTTATTGTTAGGCTTGACTGAGTTTTTTTTTTTTTAAAAAAGAAGTCCTGTATAACCAGTTTTTTATTCTTCAGTCCCAAATTCTGCATTAACTGTTAAATTCTTGCATGCCAGCTAACAGCTTTATAAAAGAAATAAAGTAAATGTCAGGGGCAATAACTTACAGATTAATGTAGTCCAAAAAACTCATCCCAAAACATTTACATTCACATACACAGACCACAACACAGACAGACAGATAAACAAACCCATTGTGGTGGTTTGAAAGAAAATGGCCCCCATAGGCCCATAGAGGGTGGCAATATTAGAAGGTGTAGCCTTGTCGGAGTAGATGTGGCCTTGTTGGAGGAAGTGTATCACTGTGGGGTCAGACTTTGAGGTCTCAGATGCTCAAGCTAGGCCTAGTGGAGCAGTCTCTTCCTCCTGTCTTCGGATAAAGATGTAGAATTTCAGCTCCTTTTCCAGCACCATGTCTGCCTGCATGCCTCCTGCCATGACAATATGGGACTAAACCTCTAAACTGTAAGCCACCCCTAATTAAACATTTTCCTTTATAAGAGTTGCCATGGTCGTGGTATCTTTTCACAGCAATAGAAACCCTAAGACACACACACACACACACACACACACACACACACACACACACACACACACATCTTTAATTAAGCAGGCCAATAATAATTTAGTTCACGATAACTTCTCAAAAAAAAGGAACAATGAGGTGGCCAGAGGTTTGTTATTCAGTTATGTTCAGTACCTTTCATGGGGTCTAAGTTTTTTCCTCATGTTGTTTTAGAAACCACATAAATTTACAAAAGACTAGGCTAGGGCCTGGAGAGATGGCTCAGCAGCTAAGAGCACTGGCTGCTCTTCCAGAGGACCTGGATTCAATTTCCAGCATCCACATGGTGGTTCACAACCATCTGAAATTCCAGTCCCAGAGGATACAATGCCCTCTTCTGGTCTTTGTATGCACCAGGCAAAAGATTCATACACACAAAAACAACGTAAAACAAGTATAAGTAAAATAAAATCTCCAAAAGGACTTTTTAAAAGATCAGTCTAGCCAAAAGTGACTAGCTTCCTGATCAGTGAGCGAATATTTCAAGACAGTTTGATAGGAGCCACCCAATGTCCTCCTCTGGCCTCCAAATCCATACACCAGGCATAAGTCACACACACACACACACATGAATCTGTGGAATAAAATGATTCCAACTGCTGTGTGGAACTGTTCAATTTTTACTCTCCACCCAAGGTCAACTTACTGGAAATGGCTGACACTAAAACTATGCCTCTGTTCTTGACCATGGCTCACCAAAACTGTTACCAGAGTTGTCAAGCTCAGAACTAGGGTTATGAGTTGCGTGCCCTCCCCCAGCATCCATCCCATCTATGATCTGCTGGAGCACGTAAAGGAGCTGGTCCTGCAGATTCAAAACTGCAGGATCTCCAGACACAGAGCAACAACAGGATAACCAAGAGGAGTCCCAGTGAGGGCCGAGCATCAATAGTGCAGCAGAAACCAGAGGCCTCAAACCAGACCAATGACTCTTTGCAATGAACACTTGAAAGTAAAGATGTATGGCCAGTTAAAGAAACAATAGTGACAAGCAGAAAAGACATATTCCTTGTCCAGCCTTGACATGAGGGTTTGTGCCTAGTCTTACTGTAACTTGTTATGCCATGTTCTGTGGATATCCCCAGGATATACAAGGGTTTACTGTGTGACTCACTGCGTCACACTACAACTTCCGTGACAAGATTGATTTTTCTTTTTTCTTTTTCTTTTTCTCTCTCTCTCTTAAATTTTATTTTATTTTATGTTGTGGGTGGAGGTTGCAAGAGCAGAGAGCAGATATGAAAGGACAGGGAAATGAATGGGCTGGAGATGCATGATGTGAACAAAGACTAAATAAAAAAAAGTTTAAAAAATGGCCACTTTGAGAAAAAGAACAATCTAGTCAGGGATACCCCCACAAAACTGCAAGTCCATCTTTGGGGTCTTGATATGAGGTTTAGGTTTAAATAGAGGTCAAAAGGTATATAACTAAGCAGTGTGGTCAAGGTGTAGTTCTGCCCATCATCATCTCTCCTTGAAGGTAGTCAGACAATTTTGCATGATATCTTTTTCCAGGAAATTATTGCATCTCTGCCTGACACCAGGGACCCAGGCTTTTCCTTCTCCTAGCATGAAACTGTTGTGGAATTCAAATGCATTGGAGTCTATTGTTTCATAGTGTGACATATAAAGGGAGGGGTGGATTATCTCTTTAGAATATCCTCATTCCCTCGAGGATGGTTACTGATCCATCCAAATGTGGGCAGCACCATCCCATGGGCTAGTGTTCCAGACTAAACAAATAGAGGAAAAGGAGAAAAAGAGCTGTGATAGTTGGAAGGAGAAATGTTCCCCCATAATCTTGGGCATAAATCCCGCCTCCTTGTTGATCTGTGTGTAGTAAGCCTGCCTCTGTGTTCAGCTGTATACCTCTCTGTTCAGCTCTATATAATAAACACACTGAGCTTCCACTGTGCTGCAGTTTCTCCCAGCCCAGGGAGAGATTATCCAATCCCAGCTTTCTGTCTGTGTATCTGTTGTGTCTGTCTTTTTCTTCATTCACTCACTGCCCCAGTCAGTCTGTCCCTAAAGCCATGCTAGACCCTTCAACTTGTCACAATAGAAAATTCTTGACTCTCCTTCATATCCTCCGATTCCAATTCCCCAGTCTCATCCCCAGCCCTATAACAGACAACATACAAGGACCTGTCCTCCTTCTCTGATGCCACTTCCTGCAGACTCTGCCAAACTTCATGGCAGACCCAGTTTTCCTTCCTGCAGACACTTTCAGTGCCTCCCCTCTTCTAGTCTATCCCCATTCCTTTGTGTCAGCCCCCAATAGCTAAAAATATATTCTATACTGAACCTTCGGTGTCCAAAAGTGACAGAGACTCAGAAGAATTCCCTACAGTCACCACACATTCCTAAGATCCGGAGAGGGCAACCGTAATCAAGGAACAGAATACCCAACCAACAAACATAAGACCAGCTATCAGTACCTAAAACCACAATCATCCCAAACCCAGATGCCTAGATATCAATGCAAAAACACAATCAATGATGGCCAAGACAATATGGCTCTAGCAGAACCCAGCAACACTACTATGGTAGGCCCTGAGAAATGTAATATATCTGAAGCACAAAATAAGGATTTCAAAATGGCTATTAGAAATATGTTCAAAGACCTTAAAGAAGAAATGAACAAATTCGTTAATGAAATCTGTGAGAACACAAACAGTGTAATGAAACTAAGAAAACAGTTCAAGACACGAAAGTAGAAATAGAAGCACTAAAGAAACCCAAACTGAGGTCAAACTGGAAATGAAAATTTTAGTTTAAAAAAAACCTCAGAGGTAAGCATCACAGACAGAGTACATGATATGGAAGGGAAAATTACAGACACTGAAGACAAGATAGAAGAAATGGAAATCTCCACAAGAAAATGTGAAAGCTAAAAAAAATCAGACGCAAAACATCCAGGGACACTAAGAATAATAGCAATAGATGAAGAAAAGGAAGAGGGAGAAGACCTGTACCAGGCCAAAGACACAGAAAAAATTTCAACAACATAATAGAAGAAAATTTCTCTACCCCAAGGAATGAGTTGCCTATCAAGGTACAAGAAGCATACAGAACACAAAATAGACTGAACCACAATAGATGGAGAAAGAAAAAATCACAATAAAACCAAACTTAAGCAGTATCTATCTACAAATCCAGCTCAACAGAATGCACTAGAAGGAACACTTTACCATGAAACAATTCACTATGCCCAAGAAAACACAAGGAATAAATAATCTCAGACCAGCAAATCAAAAGAGGGGAAACACACACATACACCTCACAGCAACAAAATAACAGGAATCAACAAACACTTGTCATTGATATCTCTAATATCAGTTATCTCAACATCTTTTATCCTCAATAAAAAGATACAGACTAACAGAATGAATACAAAAATAGGATCCATTCCTTCTATTGCATCCAAGAAACACACCTTACCATCGAGGATAGATAGATATCACCTCAGGATAAAAGGAAGGAAAAAGATATTCCAAATAAATGGACCTGAGATGCAATCTGGTGTAGCTATTTTAATATCTAACAAAACAACAGACCACATCAAAACTAATCAGAAGAGATAGGGAAGGACACTATATAACTCAGCAAAGGAAAAATTCATCAAGAGGACATTGTGATTCTTAACATCTATGGACCAAACAAAAGGGTAACCAAGTTCATAAAAGAAATACTACTACAGCTAAAATCACATCTTGACCTTCATACACTGATTATGGGAGACTTCAATACCTGACTCTCGCAGGTCATCCAGACAAAACATCAACAGAGCAATGCTGCAGCTAACAGACGAATCAAATGGACCTAACAGATATTTACAGAACATTTCACCCACACACAAAAGAATGTATTTTCTTCTTAGCACCATATGGAACTTTCACCAAAATTGGTCACATATGTGGACACAAAGGAAGTCTCAACAGGTATAAGAAAATTAAAATAACACCCTGAATCCTATCTGAACACCATGGATTAAAGCTGGATATCAACAACAGAAACAACAGAAAGCTTCAAACTTATGGGAACTGAACAACTCACTACTGAATGAAAAATGAAACAAGACAGAAATTAAATACTTTCTATAATTGAATGAAATGAATACACAATGTATCCAAACTTATGGGACACAATGAAAGCGGTCCTAAGAGGCAAAATAGCACTAAGTGCCTACATTTAAAAAATGGTGAGAGTTCATACTAGTAACTTAACAACACACCTGAAAGCTCTAAAACAAAAAGAAGCAAGCACACCCAAAGGAGTAGATAGAAAGAAATAATCAAACAGGACTGAAATCAATAATACAGAAACAAAAAAATTACAAAGAATAAAACAATTAGTTGGTTCTTTGAGAAAATCAGTAAGATACACAAACCTGTATCAAAATTAACTAAAAGGCAGAGAGAGAAGATACAAATCAGCAAAATTAAAAATGAAAAGAAGAACATAACAACAGACATGGAGGAAATCCAAATTATAAGGACATATTTTTAAAAGTACAGGTGTACTCCACCAAGTTGGAAAAATCTAAAAGAAATGGATCATCATCATCATCATCATCATCATCATCATCATCATCATCATTCCTTCTTTCTTCCTTCTCCTTCTCCTTCTACTTCTTCTTCTGTTTTTCAATACAGTGTTTTTCTGTGAAGCCCTGACTTTCCAGCAACTCACCCTGTAGACCAGGCTGGTCTCTAACAGCCTGCTTCTGCCTCCCTCCCAAATGCTGGGATTAAGGGTTTGCACCACCACTGCCCTGCAGATAATTTTCTTCATACGTACCACTTACAAAAGTTAAATCAAGATCAGGTCAGCAATTTAAGCAGACCTATAACTCCTAGTATGTTGCTGGATTCTAATGGCTTCCTCAGGGTTGGGGGTGAGAACCACATCGCCAGTGACACAGACACAGGAGATAGTTGAAGGCAAATAACAAACTCTTTTATTTAATAATGGGGAAGGCCTTATATACCCTCCTCCCAGCACCTGGTCTGTGTCACAATCTGGTGGTAATGCATGGCCATCCCTCATTGGCTGAGCATGATCAGGAACTCTGACATCGATCAGGAACTCTGACAGCTCTGTTGCTAGGCCCTCAGGCAGACTCCAGGTTGGCTCATAAGGAGTATGTTATGTGCATGCCTTGGCAACTGGTCTGAGTCAATTTCCTCGACCCTATGGGCCTGTCCTACTACACTAGAGAAATAGAAGCAGTAATTAGGTCATCCTACCAAAAGAAGCACAGGGCCAGATGATTTTAGCACAGAATTCTACCAGACTTTCAAAGAGCTAATACCAATATTCTTCAAATTATTTCACAAAGTAGAAACAGAAAGGCATTGCCCAGTTCATTCTATGAGGCCACAGTTACCAAGATACACAAACCACACAAAGACCCAACAAAGAAAGAAAATTACAGACTAATTTCCCTTATTAACATAAAAGCAAAAATACTCAATAAAATACTTGCAAGCCAAATCCAAGAACACATTAACAAGATCATCCAGCATGGTCAAGTAGGCTTCATCCCAGAGATGCAGGGATGGTTCAATATATGCGAGCCGATAAATCCACCATAAACTGAAAGGCAAAAACCACATGATCACCTATCTCATTACATGCAAAAAAGACCTTTGACAAAAATCCAACACCTCTTAATGTAAAAGTCCTGGAGATTAGCGATACAAGGGACATACCTAAACATAATAAAGGCAATGTACAGTAAACCTATAGCTAACATCAAATTAAATGGAGAGAAACTCAAAGCAATTCCACTAAAATCAGAAACAAGACAAGGCTGTCCACTCTTCCCATATCTATTCAATACACTACTTGAAGTCTTAGCTAGAGCAATAAGACAACTGAGGGAGATCAAGGGGATGCAAATTGGAAGGAAGAAGTTTAAGTATCTTTATTTGCAGATAATATGACAGTATATATGTGACTCTAAAAATTCTGCCTGGAAACCCCTAGAGATGAAAAACACTTTGAGCAAAGTAGCTGGATGTAAGATTAACTCAAAAAATCAGTAGCCCTCCTATATACAAATGGTAAATAACATCTTTCACAGCAGCCTCAAATAATATAAAATACCTTGGAGTAACTCCAATCAAGCAAGAGAAAGACTTGTATGAAAAAAACTTTAAGACATTGAAGAAGATATCAGAAGAAGGAAAGATCTCCCATGCCCATGGATAAGTAGTATTAATATAATAAAATGGCCATCCTACCAAAAGCAATGTACAGATTCAATGCAATCTCCATCAAAATTCCAACACAATTCTTCACAAACCTAGAAAGAACAATTTTCAGCTTTGTATAGAAATACATAAAAGACAGGACAGCTAAAACAATCCTGAATAATTAAAGAACTGCTGATGGCATAATCATCCCTGATTCGAAGTTGTACTACAGAGTTATAGGAATAGAAACAGCAAGGGGGGCACAAAAGCAGACATATTGGTCAATGGAATTGAATTGAAGACCCAGAAATAAGTCCGCACACCTACGGCCACCTGTTTGTTGTTGTTGTTGTTGTTGTTGTTGTTGTTGTTTGTTTGTTTGTTTGTTTGTTGTTTTATAAAGAAGCCAGAAATGCACACTGGAAAAAAAGGCAGAATCTTCAGCAAATGATGTTGGCCAAAATGGATGGCTGCATGTAAAAGAATCCAAATAGATCCATACTTATCACCCTGCACAAAACTCAAGTCCAAGTGGATCAAAGACTTCAACACAAGATTCACTGAACCTGATAGAAGAGAAAGTGGGGACTAGTCTCGAACTCACTGGCACGGGAGAAGACTTTCTGAACAGAACACCAATAGCACAGGTAATAAGATCAACAATTAATAAATGGGACCTCATGAGGTTTCTGTAAGGCAAAAGACACCATCATTCAGACAAAGCAGCAGCCTACAGAATGGGAAAATATTTTTTACCAATTACACATCCAATAGAGGGCTAATATCCAAAATATATAAAGAACTCAAACCCTAGATATCAAGAAAACCAATAACCCAATTAAATATGGTGTACAGATCTAAACAGAGAATTCTCAATACAGGAAACTCAAATGTCTGAGGAACACTTAAAGAAATGTCCATCATCCTTAGCCATTAAGAAAATGCAAATCAAAACTACTTTGAGATTTCATCTTACACCTGTCATAATTGCTAAGATCAATAAAACAAGTGACAACTTATTGAGGGCACAGAGGTCCTTGTACTCACAGAGAAGCAAGCACTAAGAGAACCAGGAATGTTAACCACGCTTGAGTTTCTCCTCAATGGAGAAGATAAAAATCAAATACCCTCATTCCGTCCAGAAAGCTGAGAGTGGATTTTGGTTTTTTTGTTTGTTTGTTTTCTTTTTGTTTTGTTTTTTGTCTTTTAATTAATTTATTCATTTATTTTATATTTCTTTATCACTCCTCATGCATCCACAGATTCCTCCTCCTCCCTCTTCCCACCCCCCAGCCCTCTTTCCCAAGCCACCCCACCCTGGAGTCTGTGGAGGCAGACTCCATCTACTTTTTGCTATAGAGGCAGATCTCACTCAAATTCCCCAGAATGATTATCCCAATCTCTTCCCTCCCTAGACCATTTCCCATCCTTAAGGGAGAGGTCACATGTACTTTATGGCCTGCTGACCTCTGTGCTATTGGTCAGAGACCACACTAGATTATAGGCCTTTTAGCTATAGAATCCATTCTCATGGTCACATGTACTTTGTAAAGGAATTTCTATGTAGTCACACTTTAAGCTTTATTGTGCACCTGGCATTGGACTGATGTTACCTGGAAACCTTTTCCCAAATTGCACTGTAAATTTAAAGCTCAAGCCAGGCCTAGTGGCTCACTGTCTCTTCCTGCTGCCTATGGATCCAGATGTACAATTGTCAGCTACCTCTCCAGCACCAAATCTGCCTCCATGCCACCATGCTTCCCACCATGATAATGGACTAAACCTCTGAATTGTTAGCCAGTCCCAATTTAATGTTTTCCTTTATAAGAGTTGCCATGGTCATGGTGTCTCTTCACAGCAATAGAAACCCTAAGTAAGGCAAGATGTTTTGGCTATGAAAGCCAGGCCAATGTTGGACCACATTGCTAAGAGGAGGCCACGTCAGGGGACTAGTTCCTGGAAGAGCTTTTTAGCTACTATTTGAGCAGTTTCTGCCTAGAAGAACACGTCCTACCCACTCAGAACAAGTATCTATAAAAACTAGCAAGTACTTGTATCTTCCCCTGGCAGGCCGGATCTCGGTGAAGTAAGTTTTCCCAAAGTTCCCTGGGGTGTTGGCCTCTCATTTGAACCCTTCCTAGGTAAGGACTGTTTTGGATATACTTGAGCACAAACCTGGCATCTGGCTGAGACATACTTGCTTGGCTGTTCAGTCTAGACATAGCATCCCTTGGTCTGAGCAACTCAGACTGTTTTATGGACCCCAGATGAGTAGCCTTGTGAAGGTCAGTTACCAACAGTCCTGTCAGTTGTTTCTGGGAGAATGATCTTTCCTTCTGGTGTCCTCCATCAACCTGTGGGTTTGAGCTGGCCATTTTTTTTTCCATTTATATCCTCCATTTCCTCTTAGCTGTAGCATGGAGTCTCAGGAAGCACTGGGTTGGAGTATATCAATATCCATCAGAATATCAATAGGCCCCACTGGTCAGAGGGCAGCCAGGCCAGTGGTGCTGGTACCTTTTACCTCAGGAGTCATCTTTTTGATGTTCTTGGCAGTACAGCAGTGGAGGATAGCAATTTGTAGCAGAAGCCAAGGAGACTGTAGGAGGGTCAAGATTTTCTTTTAGTTTTTGATATCCTTTTTCCAGCAGGCAAAAGCCCTCTTTATCAATCAAACTGTAGACATGCTCATCAGTAAAGGCATCATGTAGACATTCTCATCAGTAAAAGGAATTTCCTTTTCCTCATCTGAGAGCCTGGTACAAGCTATCGGTTCTGCTCTCTGGGCTGAGGTACCTGGCTTGGGCCCAAATCATTTTGGTTAAAGTAACTATCACAGCTCTCATGTACCTGGTTCCATCTTTCAGCATGTAATAATAGTCATGGATGAACAACCTGTGGGTTGTCATCAGACAAGAAGATAGTAGAAAGATTGATGGAGGTGGTCCAGGAATGGGGCCTGGTACAGGGTCACATGGGCATTAGACTGCCACTGTTCTGGTGTTCCTTGGGGGAGGGCCTCAGCGGCTTGAGGTGCTGTGAGGTATAATATCCTGATCCCTGGCCCAGGGTTAACTTTCTGTTGTTGATGTTTTTTATAAGTCTAGCAGTAAGTAAGGCACAGTGGTGCACACCTTTAATCCCAGCACTCTGGAGGTAGAGGCAGGAAGATCTCTGTGAGTTCAAGGCCAGTCTGGTCTACAGAGTGAGTTCCAGGACAGTCAAAGCTACATAGTGAGACCATCTCAAATAAAACAAAACAAAAACGACAAATTAGACAAATTAGTAGCCACCACAGCTCTTAGACAGGTGGGCCGTCCTGTGACTACGGGGTCTAATCATTTGGACAAGTATGTCACAGAGCTTTCTATGGTGCCAAAGTTTGGGTTAAAGCCCCTTTTATAATGTCTTTTAGTTTTTGGACAAGCAGATGGAAAGGTTTGGAGACATCTGGATATGGTGATATTGTGTTCCCCAAAATATTGTGCACCCTAATAAACTTATCTGGGTTCAGAGAACAGAACAGCCACTAGATGTAGAGGTCAGAAAATGGTGGCACACATGCCTTTAATCCTATCACTTGGGAGGCAGAGATCCATTCGGATCTCTGTGAGTTTAAAGCCACACTGGAAACAGCCAGGCATGGTGACTCACACCTTTAATCCCAGAAAGTGATGGCAGAAAGCAGAAAGGTATATAAGGCGTGAGGACCAGGAACTAGAGGCTGGTTAAGCTTTTAGGCTTTTAGCAGCCATTCAACTGAGATTCATTCTGGATAAGGACACAGAGGCTTCTAGTTTGAGGAAACAGGATCAGCTGAGGAACTGGCAAGGTGAGGTGGCTGTGGCTTGTTCTGCTTCTCTGATCTTCCAGCATTCACCCCAATACCTGGCTCCGGGTTTGATCTTATTAATAAGACCATTTAAGATTCCTACTACTTCTGGAAGTGCTAGCGCTAGAGCCAAAGTCAGAGCTGCTTTTAAAGCCTTAAATGCCTTTTGTTTAGTCTCTATCTAGATCACACCACTTCATGCTGGTGATTAGAGGCCTTGATATTTCCACAAACTCTGGTATCCAGAGGCAGCAATACCCAGCTGCACCTAGGAACTCTGGGACCTGTCTCTCAGTCTTTGGAGTTGGGATCTGAAGGATGGCAGCAATCCTACTCTGAGACAGGCTCCTTTTGCCTCCCTCAGCTGGTAGCCAAGACAGGTGGCCTCTGATGTACAGAGTTTTCTTAGCCAACATTCTATAGCCCAAGGTCTGTAATTCTTGCAGCAGTCCCTCTGGTCCTTTTATAATTTATTGTAGTTATACAGGCTAGGAGGAGATTATTTACATATTGTAAGAATATGGTCCCAGAAAACCTCTGCTGGAAGGGCAGGAGGTCAGCTTTTAGTGTCTTTAAATCCTTGGGGCAATCTAGTCCAGGTACATTGCCTGCTTTAAACTCCTTCTGGGTCTTTCCATTCAAAAGCAAAGATGCGTTGACACACCTCTGTCAATAGGAGGCTGCAGAATGCATCTTGCAGGTCCATGACAGTATATACCCGTTTCTCTGAAAGAATCAGACTCATGAGAATCAGGGGTCCCAGAAAGATGTATTCCAGAGTGACTGGCAGGGCATGCCAGTCTCTAGTCCAGGATGCCCATCTCTAAGCCAGGCAATATGGACTGCAATTTTTCCTTTTTGTTTCCAAGGTCATTGGGTATTGTTTCATCTGGATGAGGGTAGCTGAACTGGTTAGTTGAACAATTATAGTAACTTGGTGTTGAGCCAGTCCTGGGGGGTTGGTTTCTGACTATACCTCTGGAAATCTTTGTGGTCAATATGAGAAACAGTCCAACTGCATCTTTTAATTGGAGGCAGGGCTTTCAGCTAGGAGATATTCTTTTGACAGAGGGTAAGACACCAAGTTTTGCTGGGTATCTGTAAGTCTAACTAACTGCATCTTATCATCAGAGGAAGGTGACCGTGGCTTTCAGCTTATGCAAAAATTCTTGTCCCAATCAGTTCCCTGTTGTTAAACACCTTTTGAGCTACCTCCAGCAACTGGAACCTACTTATACCTTTATATTTTTCTAATTTTTATAACCTTTCTCTAATATCTGGGGTCAATTGGGTGACAAAGTGAATCTTTTTAGCAGCTGTCTTTAATACTTCAAAAAAGTACCTAACACATTTTTTAGTCTCCTTGATCAGTGTTGGACAGAAGGGAAAATCTGTCTGTCCAGGGTGCATTGTCCACGGGGCGGGGGGCAATTTTTCTGTTTTTTTCAAAGAATGGTTTGAGTTTTCCAATTGTATGGACACTGGTTGAAATGGAGACAGAAATCATGAAAGAGGAAGGAGTGGAGCTTCCTCTTTCCCCCTCCCCTGGGACTGCTTAGAGCAGGCAGGTTAGTGTAGGAGGGAATGCTCACCTCAGGGAACTATTTCCCCCTCCCTGTGTGCATTCTGCTTAGATGGCAGGGGGCCTTGGATGAGAGGCTCGGCCCCTCCCTGACTCCACACACACAGAGACCAGGACCCTGGATGACCCAGGACTGTGGGCAGGAGTCAAGGGATGAAACAAGTGAGTGCTGAAGAGGGACAGGTGGAGGGGTTTTTGTTTTTTGTTTGTGTTTCTTTGGACAACCTGGCAGAGCGAAAAGTATTTGGATTCCAAACTAGAGGGCACAAGTCTTAAGTTGGTGTGTGTGTGTGTGTGTGTGTGTGTGTGTGTGTGTGTGTGTGTGTTACCAGAGAAAGCCACTGGTCAATAAAGGGAAACAAAACTGACAAACACACAGAAAGACACACAGAGACACACATGAACAGAGAGACACACAATAAAAACAACCAGACATTCATACACCTGAACAGTCGGGGGAATCCAGTGACATGTCACACAGATCCTGGATGTTGGATCAGCAGGCACGTCCAACCTCTATGTGTCCAATCAGAAGGTGCCTTAACCAGATTTACCTCCAGAAGTGAGAGACCAGGTGACTTTCTAATGTTTCCTTTTGGGGTGGTAGTGCCAGGGTCCTCTGAAGCATTAGGCAGCAACTGATCAAAGGGAGTCCTGGGGCCCTGGAACATCTCAGGTTGCACACCCCATAGGAGTCCCCTGACCACCACACTCTTCCTGGATCTGAGGGGCTCTGAGACCCCCAGTGTCTAAAGGTCTGGTCTCTGAGGATCTTAGTGGAACCTCCAGAAATGTTTTGGATCAAGCACCAGAAAGGACTGCTCAGATATGTGTTTAAGCCAATAGAAAATCTTTATTAGCCAGCTGGTAGTCATACTGGGTCTCTGGGATCCCAATGCAGCACCAAACCTTTCTCAGGGTGAGCTTTTAAGCACAAAAAAAATATTCTGTGTAGACATACTTCAGTTAACAAGAACAATTATCCATAAGAAGAACCACAGAAGCCAAAAAGCAAGGTTAGTACATTTAGAGTCTTTCTCAGAACTATGGACTTTGATGGATTAGGTCTTTGTTTTCATTTTGGCAGATGGTACTGTCTACATGCTGAGTTTTATGTCCTGAATAGTATTTCCATCATGGAGTCAGTTGTGCTAAGGTCTGGAGGTCTGTGAGAAGGGGAAAGATTTTATGGAGCCATCACATTTAGGGCAGAGTGTTCCAAGGTCTGGTTATGCTTAGAGCCCGGCTGCCATACTACAGAGGGATGGGAACTAACCAGCCTGTCAGCCCACTGACTGACAAAACTGACTGGGGCTACCCCAAATTAACGTTAGAGGATTTACAAGGGGCTGAAACCTGTCTAACATCTAAAACCTTTAACCTAGACACTTCCCCTTCTTCTGATGCCTGCTATTCTGCCTTACAGGTTAATTCTTCTGGACAACAGCAATATTATCGAGGCCCTGAGATTACCTAGTGGACATGTATTATTGGTTTAACTAAATACACCTCTTCTGATGCTTTCCAAATGAAGTAGATGGTTTGATCAGGACCTAGAGGTATTATATGTTCCTGTTTCTAAATTTAAACAACAGTCAGATACCCTTACAGAAATGGTCCTACAAAATTGAAGAGGCTTAGACTTACTTGTCATTAGATAAAGGAAACCATGTATGACTTTGCTGTTGTTTCTATGCTAATTGATCAGGAGTAATTAGAGAAAATCTTGCATGGTTGGGGAAAACCTCAAAAAGCAAAAGCGGCAAAGACATACATCAAAGAACTGATACCAGTCTGTTCTCTTGGTCCCCTGGCTAACTACTCTGCCATCAGCACTGACTGGGCCTTTAATTCTCATTCTGATCGGATTAACGGTGGGGCCCGGCATGTCAAACTGTATGGCCAATTATGTATCAGTTTAGTAAAATTAATGGTCCTTAGGACCAGCTACACCTCTTTAGAGCAGAATGAGTCCACAATTTGACTCATTCACTAAGACTAGTGGGGAACGAAACAGGGCCCCAGACCTTAGTACAACTGCCTCCACGATAGAAGTATCATTCAGGGGGATCTTTGAATGTGTGCAAAATGGAGGAAAAAATTTTCTTAATAAAAAAAGAATGTAGAAAATACCCAACTGTGAAAGGAATATATGAAGGATTTTTAAAATAAAACACATAAGGCAAAAAAAAAAAAAATTTAACCTTTAAAAAAAAAAAAAGAAGTAGTATCATCCAGGCTGTAAAATTCAGCACGTAGACAGCACCCCCTGCCAAAACGAAAACAAAGACCTTTTGGGAAGACTCTAAAAGTACTAACCTTGCTTTTTGGCTTCTGTAGTTCTGCTTCAGGGTAACTGTTTTGTTAACTGAAGTACATCAACCCAGAATATGTTTTTTTGAACTTAAAAGCTCACCCTGAGAAAGGTTAGGTGCTACACTGGGATCCTGATCCTGGCCAGCTAATAAAGACTTTCTATTGACTTAAACCCATGTCTGAGCAGTCTTCTCTGGTGGATACCCCACAACACCCTCAGGGCTCAGGGAGCAGGGAGCCCTGTGGAAGAGGAGGCAGAAAGAGTGTAAGGGTCAGAGGTGATGGAGGACACCAGGAGAACAAGGCCCTCTAAGTGAACATGAGCAAAGCTCAAATGAACTCACAGAGACTGAGGCAGCACATGCAGGGCCTCATGGGTCTGCACCAGGTCCTTTGTGTATAGATCATGGCTTCCAGTTTAGCAATTTTATGGGATTCCTGAGTGTGCAAATGAGTGGGTTTTTGTTTCTTGTGCCTTTTCTTGAACTCTTTTCCTTCTGTTTGTTTTGTCCAATTCCTATGTGGTTTTTTGTTTGTTTGTTTGATCTTATATTTCATTTTATTATTATCCCTTAAATGCCTGTTGGTTTCATAACGAGAGACAGAAAGGGAGTAGATCCAGATGGGAGGGGGGTGGGCAGGAACTGGGAGGAGTAGAGGGAGCAGAGATAAGAGTCAGGATATAATATATTATGCAAGAAAAAATCTATTTTCCATAACAGGGGAAGATTTTTTACAAAGTCCTAGACCATCTAATAGAAATCCCAGCATCAGGCATGAGAATCTCTACTCCACTAAACAATATAAGCTACTGCTGTTGCCCTTGAAAGTCAGTCTCTATTGCTGAAGGCAACACCCACTTTGGACACAGCACTGAGAAGACGTGAGCTAGATCTGACCTGAAAGCCTCCTCCCCAAGGACTAGCTTTAATAGTACCAAAAGGTATTAGCAAGCTGCCAAGGGAGGAAGCAATCAATAATCCCAGGCAGCTGTGACACCTACAATTCACAGCAAAGATCCACACAGCAAGTTATCCCTAACGGTTCAATAGTGGCACTTGTATACTGGTAGTAACCAACAGCTGTCTAATCGGACTTAGGTCCATTCAACAGGAGGGAAATGATGCCTGGTACTATAATCCTAGTCAGCCATCCATGGCTAATGAGGTCACGGATCTTAAAGAACCTGCTATTACCACTTTCCTAAACCTGTGTAATTCCTAACTGCTCTCATCCCTCCTCAAAGACACTTCTTTTCACAGCAGAGATAATTCCACAAAGTAGGAAGTAGTCAAAATGCAGAGAACAACTGACCACAGGGTACCCAGCCCCAACTGAAACATCTACAACACAACCCCTACACCTAAGGCTCGGGAAGCATCACAGAGGAAGGGGTGGGAAGATTCTAAGAGCCAGAGGACTAGGAAGTCTGCTGCAAGACTCCATCTTCTAGCTATGACAGCGAAGCTACACTCAGGAAATCTCAGTGAAATGGCTGCTAAAAGGAGACCTGAATGATGACATCAGTTGACTTGCCAATGTGAATGGGAGAAACCTCAAAGGCCCCAACCCTAGAGGCAGAGCTATAGGCAATTAAAGATTGATGAGAGGGAAAATTAGTCTTCCCCAAGGATGAGTCCTTTAAATGTTTATCTCAAACCAAGTGCTCAGCCCAAAAACATGTATATACAAGCCAACACTAAACAGACTTAACAGGTGGCATTTCTATAATTATTCAGATATTTATATGTAATAGTAATAATTAGAGAGTAAGAGGCTATGAATTTGAGTGAGCATAAGAGGTCATGGAGGGAGGAGTGGAACAGGGAAATGATGTAGTTTTATTTTCAATCTTAAAACTTTCTTAAGAGAAGAAAGTGAAGAAGGAACTGCTAATCAGACTGGACAGGCAATAGAGATGACAACCTCCCATCTTAGCAGAGTGGTGACTTGAGACGTGAACTAAGCCCAGAAGGAAGCCTGGGATGTCTGGAACCCCCAAAAGCACAATGATTAGCCAGACAGTAAAAAAGAAGCAGATGCCCATCCATGAACAAAAACCATCTCTCTCTTCATCATATGCAGCCATGAGAAGGAAAGTACTGCCAACATGCTACACTATCAGCTTTGAAACCACACCAGGTTAAAGAAGGGAGACAGGCTGGACGGTGGTGGCGCACGCCTTTAATCCCAGCACTCAGGAGGCAGAGGCAGGTGGATCTCTGTGAGTTCGAGGCCAGTCTGGTCTACAGAGTGAGTTCCAGGAAAGGCACAAAGCTACACAGAGAAACCTTGTCTCAAAAATCCTCCCCCCCAAAAAAAGAAGGGGGACATAAAGGGCCACTTCAACAAAACACCCAAGCAGATATTTAATCTTCATCATCAACCTAGGAGACATACCTCCGGTGTCTGTGATAATTCCAGAGAGGTGTAAAAAGGAAGAGCCATTCTGAATGTGGGTGGCACTACACCATGGGCTGGAATCCTGAACTGGATAAAAAGGAAGAATGAGAAAGTGAGCCGAGCACCAATATCCATCTCTTTCTGCTTCCTGAGTATACAATATGACCATGTAGAACTCAAGTTCCTGCTACATGTCTTCCTCACCAGGGCAGACAGTATCTCTTCAAACTGTAAGACAGAATAAGGGTTGGGCAAAAGGCTCAGTGGGTAAAGTGCTTGCTGAACAAACATGGGAAAACCTGAGTTTGGATTCCCAGCACCTAAATACTTGTAACCCTAGAGCTGGGTGAGGAAAGAGCCAAGCAGATCCCAAGGATATGCCAGTCAGCCAAACTGGTCTAACCCAAACATCTCTCAGTGCAGGAAGAGATCCTGTCTTAAAAGAAAGGTGGAGAGTGATAGACACTCAAAAATTCTGTGGCCTCCACAAGCATCCAAACCCAAGAAAACAAACCCTTCCTCAAGCTGCTTTCCTTGGGCATTTTGAAATTTTGTCACAGAAATGAGAAAAGTAAGAAATGGGCAAATCCATAGAAATAAAAGTCTATTTATGGTTGTCAGGGACGAGAGAGAAAAGTATAAATGATTTAGAACTACATGAAAATGGTTCTAGTCCAACAATGAATGGACCAAATGCCACTGAATTGCTTAAAATGGTTAATTTTATATGAATTTCATCTCAATACAAATAAATAAATTACAAAGAAAAAAATACACAAAGAGATACATGTAACCATCAAAAAACCAAAAATAAAATAAAGGGAACTGGGATATAGCTGAGACTTCTCTAGCACGTGCAAGGACCTGGGTTCCATCCCTGGCATAACGAAACAACCAGAAAAGAAATTTAAAGGGCAGGGAACTGGTTGGTCTTAAGAATCCTATCCCATCCATATTAGGCTCTCCAAATCTCATAAGCTGCAGCTCTCTACAGTTGTACCTGCCATCGGTAAGGTCCTACAGTGCTGGACTCTAAATATCTAACATCTTCAATGCTAGAACTCAAGCATTGCCTTGTGCTTGCCTTTCCTAGCAATCTCAAACCAGAGGTCTATGGGTTTAAGGGCCAAGTCTATAAACCAAATTTAAGCCACAAACCCTGGTCAGTACCAACTATTTTCCCAGGGACAGTGGATCGTGTTTGTTTGGCTTTTTAAATCCAAGATATCTGGCTATTGAAACTATAGCCTTCTGAACAACTCTGTCATGTAAGGGATTGAAAGAATTCAGTCCCCTATATATTCCTATGCAGAGAAATAACAACAACAAAGAGAACTTGATATTTATGCAACAGAATATTATCAAAGAACTGGCCAGCTGGAACAGGCTTCAGTAATGTCTACGGTCACTGGCATGGAAGGATTCCCGCTCCCGGGAATGTCTATGCTTCTTATGCCTATGGGACTTATCCGGACTCCTGCTTCTATGACTCCGCCCTTCAGAATGGCCACCATGCCTGCTGGAATGAGTACCTGAGCTCCTCCCTCTATCTCTGTCCCTCTCTCTGCTCCTTTCTTCTCTCTCCCTCCTACTCGAAGACTTATGCTCATGCTTGGGTTTCTCTCTCTTTGGCTCCCACTGGGGGTCCTCTGCTCTACCATGGAAGGAACTCCTGACGTCAGGGGAGCCTGGGTGCTTCTGCCTCCCCTCTCTAGATTCAGACTTCTGGGCTTTCTCTGCGTTCTTGCTGCTGTGCTTCTTTGGCTCATCCTTTTCCTTTACTGCCTTGCTGCTGGAGGACAAAGAGCAGGATGGCAGCTCGGCTTGCACCTTGTGTTCAGTCTTCTCTTTTTCTTTCTTTTTTTTCTTTTTCTCCTTTTTGTCTGGTGGGGGGGCAATCAATAAGAAAAAGAAAACACAAAGAAATTTCTTAAAATGTGCCTTCCTTCTCTCAGGAGATCACATAAAAATGAGACATTCCAAAATGTTCCCATGCAGCCAGGTGGTAGTGGCACATG
>CABHPR010155883.1:1346-36267 GCA_902168415.1 Peromyscus melanophrys
TGTAGCCTTGGTGGGCTTGTTGGCTCAGATTTGAGGCTGCTTTATGTTATGAACTTCACTGGTTTTACTGCACACAGTGTTTTGCTCCTAGAGAACACAATGGTTTAATTATGGAAAACAAAGACTTTTCATGTTTCCCTACTGTCGTTCTTCAGCGTGAAAGCGTCAGATTAATCTTTGGATTGGGCTGTGTTAGACAAAAGGCACGTGGATCTCATTCATATGCAAATTCCTCGAATCATTTACAAATGCTAAGTTATATGTGTAATGATTATTTTAAATTTCTGACTTATTATTAGTAAGCCATATTAATAATGGGTGTACAAAAATGTCTCAGGTGAAAGAGGTTACAAGCAGAAAAAAACTTAAGAATTCTGGTCCACGTGCCAGGCTCACCAGGTATTTCATGTACTGTCTGATTTAAGCAGTACCAATGTCTTAGAAAACAGGATGTCAATTTAGAGCACCATATCTCAACCCCTGGGTCTCTCAACCACTGGGGAGGTCAAAAGACCCTTTCACAGAGATTGCATATCAAATATCCTGCATATCAGATATTTATATTACCATTGATAACAGTAGCAAAATTACAGTTATGAAGTAGCTATGTAATAATTTTATGGTTGGGTGTCACCACAGCATGAGGAACTGTATTGAAGGGTGGCAGCATTAGGAAGGTTGAGAGACACTGCTCTAAAGGCTTTCCTGAGGTCAGGTAGCTACTGAGTCATCAGACCAGGATTCAAATGCCGTGCTGATGTAAAGGAGCCTGGAATCACCACCTGGTGGTTGGTTGGGGTAACCCTGTCTCTGTGCCAGGATGCATAGGATGAGAAATTCCTTGTATTAAGCCACCAAGTTAGATGATTTCAGTCTACTTACAAGCAAAACTACTTAAAATACACATGCCACAGAGAGCAGTCTTTTCATTTTTCAGGCGTGGCAGAAAAAGGCTGAAAGATGTGCAAAATATTTTGTCCCCAGGGAGACTTTGCATTTTATGCTCAGAATATGAACCTGTCTTCCAGGTTTGCCCATTGCCTCTTCCCAGCAGCAGGCAGCCCAAAGTGGGTCCTACGTGTAGGGAAACTTGGTATCCTACAGAAAGGCATTATAGAACAGCAGGGGTTAGGCACAGCATGGGGTAATACAGCAAGATGTCAAATTAGATCAAATTATAGCAAGATATCAAATTAGATCCCTACCTCACACTCTACGGGTAGATGAACTGAAGGGGATTTTGAATGCTTGGTTAAAGTTAATACATAAAAAGTTAATGCTTAAATGAAATTCAATAAAACTATCTTTAAAACAGTCAAGGCAGTAAACAATTTTATTTAAAAATATTTTATTTTTATTATTTTTAATCATGTATGGTGGAGTGTGGGCATGTGAGTACAGGTGTCCATGGAGGCCAGATCCCCTTAAGCTGGGGTTATAGGCAGTTGTGTGCTGCCCTGCAGGAAATGTACTTAATCATCAGGCCATCTCTCCAGTCTCATAAACAACTTCTTAAACAAACTAAAAAAATTACTCATCATAAAAGATGTCATTGATGAACTTGACATTAAAACTTAAAATTTCTGTAGATGAATGGCATTACAAGTCGAAATAAACCCTAATCTGAATTGTCTTCCTGGATTTTCACATATATAAAGAATTCTTTAAAAATCAATAACGAAAATGCCAACACTTAAAAGAAACATGGACAACAGGAACTTTAAAATGGAAATTTCTAAAGAAACACACACAAATGCACACATATACAATGCTAGTTAAGCACACACCCCCACACACATACACAAAAGTTCAGTCTTACCAGCCAGCAGTCATGAAAGATCTACTGAAACAATGAGATCAAACTGGCAAAATCTTAAAAGTTTAATAATTTTAAGTGTTAAAATAATGAAGGTGAAGAAAATCCTCACACTTACTGGTGTGGACCACGGAGCCAGCTCAGTCACCAAGAGGAAGGCCAGCTCCTCGTGTATTCCTTGAAGGCATTCTTGTACATTAGCCAATAGGTCAATAGTAATATTATTGCTTTCAATAATTAAAAGCTGAACACAACACAAGCAATTACCAGTAGAAGAATGGCTAACTATAGTAGTGGTAGACAGAGAAAAGTGACTTTTGAAGCTTTCCTCTGACCTCCCCATGAACACGTGGTACACACATAGGCACACAGAGTCAATAAATGAGAAAAAGAATGCCATACACAGGCCGGCCAGATGTCTTGGCAGATAAAAGCATTTGCTGAGCAAGGCTGTGACTCGAGTTTGAGCCCCAGAATCTCCACGTAGAAAAGCTGGATACAGTGGTGTTAATTTGTGGTCCTGGCACATTTCTCACAGTGAAATGAGAGGCAAAGACAGGAGAAATAGACAGACGCTTGCAGGCTAGCTGGTCGAAAATATGCAGCATGTCAGAAGCAAGAGAAACCTTGCCTCAACAAGGTGGAGGGAGAGAACCAACTCCTGAAAACTGTCCTCTGACTTCCACACGAGTGTCCTGGCACACATGTGCACCCCTCCAATAATAACAAATAGAAATATTTTTTGAAAAGTTTTATATATATATATATATATATATATATATACATACATACATATAATGTTATATAGTAAAAGAAGATAAAGAAGAATGAACAAATTATACAACCCATTGTTTTAATAATTAATACAATTCCTAATACCATTGTTAGGCAAAATAAGCAAGGTAAAAAAAAACTTGCAATATTATTATAAACTGAAAAAGAACACAAATAATCTATGTGTATCCTTGCCACCCCCTGTGTGGTCACAACAGCCTGGTTCCCCTTTGCTGTTTGGTCAAGACAAGATATTAGGAGAAGCCCAGCAAAGATATGCAGAGAATTACTTGCAGGAATGAGTGAATGCATACAGTCGTGACATAGAAGTAAACTAAGGAGTATGAGGAGCCAGAGACATGGCTCTGCAGTTAAGAGTGCTTGTTGCTATTGCAGGGGACCCAGGCTTGGCTCCCAGCACCCACATGTCAGTTCACAACTGCCTGTATGTAACTCCAGTTCCAGGGAATCCGTCATGCTCTTCTGGCCTCCATAGGTACCAGGCATGCATGTGGTACACAGACATACAAGCAAGTAAAACACACACACACACACACACACACACACACACACACACACACACACACACAAACAATAAAAATACATGGATGTTTTGGGAGGGGGGTGGGCAGCACTAATGTCTTTGATATCCATTAGGGAAAAAGCCATTGACCCAAGGAACTCTGAAGGCTCCCAGGGGTATTTCTTTAAGCCTGGATAAGTAATGAGTCTGGGAGAGTAAGGAAAGAGCGGAACCCAGAGTGTTCTTTCTATAATGAGAGAGAAAAGGGAGGGAAGAGTAGAGAAGAAGACAGGATGGTAGAGGAGATGAAGGGAGGGGAGGAAAGGGGAGAGGAGGGTATGACATGATAGAGCAGGGACAGGGAATCAACACAGCCATGGAAAGCCTAGCTTTCCCAGGAGTTTGGAAAGTTAACTCCCAAAGCATGAAGTCACCAGCTCTCTAGATGCTGAAAATGAAGTTAAGGCAGGTTCCGAGGGGCTCTGGCAGCAGCCCCGAGAACAGAAGGCTCTTTCTAGCTCCAGCGTTTGTACCATGTCTACACTGAGACCTTATTCCCCGGATCCCTTCTGGGCCCTTTGGCTGTCAGCAGCCGCCCCCACTGCCCACATACACGCTTGCCCCAGCCTGTGCCAGAGGCAGCAGATGGACACATGCTTTGTAATTATCACCATAGCCAGGTGTCTGGGGGCCTTCCCTGGTCATTCAGAGTAATTAATCTGTTTCACTCATTGGTGACAGCATGCTGCTTCGAAGAGGAATGGTCCCTGGAAAATAGGAAAATAACAAATCTCTGCTCTATAGATAAAACTACACTTAGGTCATCCTTTCCAGCATTCCGAGCCACTTAGAAATAAGATGAATAGATACTGAACAGTAACTCTTTAATTAGAAGTATTTCCCAATATAAGGACTCTTAAAAAGTCACTCCCTGGAGAATGGTGTCACCAGCCACAGTGGCTGTGCCAGGGAGGCAAGCTCTAACAAAGTGTGCCTGGAGGAACTATGGATGTTCAACCTGTTTTTCTAGAAAATGCTACCTACTCCTGAAGCAGACTGAAGGACCGAGGGTAGAGATGGAGAACAGATGAGAATTCTTAAGGGTGAGATGCACAGGGGGCACCAATCCTGCCCACGTCCATATGGCAGTGTGCTCTCCCCTCTCTGCTCCAAGAATAGTCCCTGCCCTAAAACCGTATATTGACAGGAGCCACCTGCCCCTGGCCCAGGCTCACTGCCAACTTACTGGAAGTCTAAAGGGTTCTTTGGGGGTTCTGTTAGTTTGCCATTGTTTGCTTTTGTTCTGTTTGTTTTGTGAGCCAGGGTCTTGCTATGTAGCTCAGGCTAGACTTAAATTCAGCCATCCTCTGCCTTAGTCTCTCAAGTACTGGGATTCCAGGTGGTCACCACAACTGGCTTCAAGTGCAAGTTTGTACTAATGAGCTTTTTGTCAACTGGGTGGAAACTAGAGTTGTCTGGAAAGAGAGAACTGCAACTGAGAAAATGTTTCCATCAGATTGTTCCATAGGTAAGACCTTGGGTCATTTTCTTGACAAATGGTTGGTGTGGTCATATTGTTTTGGGTCATGATGTTTATCACAGCAACAGAAAATTAACTAAGACAGTAACCGAGTTAAGAATCAGGCAAAGTGCGAACAGAAGAACTTCCCAGTTCACTAAAGTTTAGATAAGTGGGAAGAATGGAAGGCTGGCTGGGTCGCGCCTCTTTGGACAACACCAGGAACTGTTCGAAGTAACAAAACCTTGTCACAGAGAACCAGCTAGACATTCTCAAAAAGTCACTTCAAAAGTTTACTACCTTGGCCATGCGAGTTGCCCAGGATACCAGGCAGGAGACAGCGAATCACCATGGAAGAACCCTGCCTCCAGAAGTCCTCAGCCCGGGGGATGCTGGGATATGCTCCCAACCATCACAGCCCTGCAGCAAGCTCCCTTCCGTCTTTCCTCATTACTGAAACAATGAGTGTTCACTTCCTCTGGGGGCCAGGGAAGGATGACTATTCTATCCCCATGCTGGCAGGCATGCCAGAATTGATCCTGCTTTTCATTATCTAAAAAGAGGCTTAAGGAATCTGCTCCAGGTAAGAGCTGTTGCGACTGCTATCACAGCGGCTTCTGCCAACCTAAACTCTCGAAGGCCTTAACCACACTTTTGATGTCCCTCCTTTAACTTGAAGCCACAGACACCATGTTGTCTACTTGATTTCTGGACTATCTGCCTGGAGAGGCTAATTCATTTTGCTGTGAGTGCAGTCCCCTTAATCTCAGAGATTCAACCACTGCTCCTAGATGAATTTTTTTTTTTTACCCAAAGTCTACCTGTGTTTGCATGCAGCAAACAAGCTCACTGGTACTCCATATTTTCAATCTTAGGATGTGTAACTCTTTCTTTGCTTACTAGCGGGGTTCTTGGAATCTTTTCATTCACAATTCAAGCAACACGAAGTAAATCCACAGAAATATTCTAGCCATGGAAAGAGATCGACAGGACAGAAAAAAAAAAAAGGAAATTATAATCTCCCACTTTCTAATTACTAAAGAGACTAAAGTAATTTCACCACAGGAATGTTTGCCATGTCTCAATATTTGCTCAGGTCGTCTGTGAAACAAACAGGCACTTATTTGGGGTCCCAGAACTGCAATTTAGGAAGCATGGATTCCCATGGAAACCAGAATGTGTCCCCTTAGGGAGGGTTAAAGATTCCTTTCAGGGTGAAAAATGAAGGGGTGTAAGTGGCTTACACGGGCTGCTTATCAAGGACAATGATCGGAGGATAAGTCTGCTTCTGTAGCTCAGGGTCCAGCACCAATCCTATAGGGCCATACCACTGTTCTAAGAAAGGGTTCAGTTTACACAATCCTCAGGATTTTCCCTCTCCTAAAATGGTTCTCTTCTGATGTGTCAACAACTTCAAACTAATCACCATGGCACAGGAGGTAGTCTAGGTCACAAAATGAAGTCAGTGCTGTAACTTTACGTGGTGGCTCCAAATACTTCTTTTCTTTTTATTGTGACCCTCTTTGCCAAAGATACAGAAATCTCAAATGCCACGTGTTCAATAGTCTTAGATTCCTATTTCTTTATGTCTGTGTAATTCTAAACACAGAGAGAAGTGGGGCTGTGCTTAAGGTAAGAGTGATCATCTTGAATTTACTAATAAGAAGTGGCCACAAAGTCACCACCCATCACTAGAAAATGTCACCCAGGCCCAGTGCTCTTTACAGGCTGTGCTTTAGGGTTAGGGACATGGCTCAGTGGTAGAGTGCTAGCCTCACGCTAGCAAGGTCCCCAGTTCTGCTCCCAGTACAAAGAAAATAAAGTCTGTGTTTTATAAAAATAACATGAGCTGGGGGTGGCAAGTATCCCAAAGCAAGATGTGGGTGGCTCTTCCCATGAAGACATCTGCTCCTTCCTTTTACTACTGTTGTTATCATTGTTATTGACATCATCGTCATCATCCTCATCCTCCTCATCACCACCATCGTCATCCTCATCCTTACCACCATTGTCATCCTCATCCTCATCACCATCATCACCCGTCACTTCTCTGTGCTCACCTGCTGTCTTAGTTCGGGGTTTCTATTGTTGTGAAGAGACACCATGACCACAGCAATTCTTATAAAGGAAAACATGTAATGGGGGCTGGCTTACAGGTTCAGAGATTTAATCCATCAGCATCACGGCAGGGAGCATGGCGGCATGCAGGCAGACGTGGTGCTGGAGGAGGAGCTGCTACATGTTGACAGGCAAGCAACAGGAAACAGACTGTGACAGTGGTGTGGCTTGAGCATGTATGAGACCTCAAAGCCCACCCCTACAGTGACACACTTCCTCCAACAAGGTCACTACTGTGACAGAGCCACATCTCCTAATAGTGTCCCTCCCTTTGGGGGCCATTTTCGTTCAAACCACCACACCTGGGATCTAAGAATATGAGGCAAAGAATAGTTCTGCCCTCTGCCCTCGCCTCTTGAAAGGTCACTTTCCTTATATGTCTTCCTCAACAGTCTTTTTATTTACTTCGGGCCAAAATGGTCTAATACGGTGATTTCAAGTGGGGGTTTGGGGTCACAGTCTTTCCTGGGGACAGAGGTCAGCTATGTCAATGGTCAATTATGCCAATACATTTGATCCCCCAGACAAATTCTGGACACCAAAGCTCAGAAGGGCCTCCCACGTTGCTTCTCTGCACATGTTGTTACACATCACTGATGAGAAAACGAACTGTCCATTCCACTGGGAGGAGAGAACTAGAAGAGAAGCAGTATGTCCAGAACGTTCCTAGATTTGACTCCCTGCATCTCTTCCCTTCTGTGAGTTTAACCTGTTGTCTTGACCAGATGAATCAGAACAATTAAATGTAGCAGATTTCAGTGATTCTGTGGTCTCCTCTAGTGAATCAATCCACAAACCCAAAGCTGGCCCGAGGCACCCCTAAACCTGCAACTGGTTCTGCAGTGAGGACAGTCTTGGGAACAGTTCTCTAACTTTGTAGAGTGCTGAATCTTTACTAATCAGGAAATAAACACAGACTTTGCTCCATGACTCCATGTCAGGGAACACTTTCCGGGTTGGTTTTTCTCCATTTTAATGGGCTTTCTAGATATTTCAGCAGGGAGCTGATGTTCACCTTGTAGGAGTACAGAGAAAAGTAACAAGCAGAAGAGGAAGCATGTTATTTATTTTAAATGCCAGTCCAAATGCCAGCTCCAGCACACACTGGGCAGGGAGGCCTGGAACATACACAATAGGAGGGGTCTGGGGATGTACAACGCTTACCTAGCAAGCTTGCGACCTAGGTTCAATCCCCGGCACCACACAAGCCCAGCATGGTGCGTCCCTATAACCCTAGCACTCTGCAGGTGGAAGCAGTAGAATCAGAAGTTCAAGGTCATCCTCAGCTATGTAGTGACTTGGAAGCTAGCCTGGACTACATTAAAATCTCAGAACAAAACAACACAAAAGGCTTGGAATGAAAATGTGCAGTTAACAGTCAGGGGACTCAGGGACTGAGATCCTTTAGGCTGCCTGATAAAGCCTTGTGTGTATCTCACTACTAAGCCAATCCTTTAGAGTTCACTGTCCTGTTACTCTACAGTGCTTCTGGACTGCCACATCAATGGCTGCAGCACTGAATGTAGTTCCTTACAACGACAGCTTTTCTTTGAACGTGTCCGGTTCTGTCTCTATTCAAAAACATCTTTCTGAGAGTGGCGGCTTTTCTTTTCTTTCTTTTTTTTAATTCTTTTTTAAATTTTTATTTATTTATTTGTTTGTTTATTTATTTATTTATTTTAGGTATGAATGCTCTGTCTGAATGTATGCCTGAATGCCAGAAGAAGGTATCAGATCTCATTATAGATGGTTATGAGCCACCATGTGGTTGCTGGGAATTGAACTCAGGACTTTTGGAAGAGCAGTCCATGCTCTTAGCCACTGAGCCGTCTCTCCAGCTCATGTGGTAGCTTTTCTTTTCTATTTTTTTCTCTTTTTCTTTTTCTTTTCTTTTTGATAAACCCATGCTTATGGTGATTTTTGTCTTTCAGCAGCATCATTTTATTAACTAGCAATATACAAGAAGTTATCTGGGCATCTTTTTGAGGGGTGAGGAGTGATACCCTTTAAAGGGTAAGTTTCCAAGGCATTAGCCTCTTATTTAATAAAGCTCTGTCCCTCTTGCACCCCAAGACTGATATTTCTTTAGAAGAAGTCTCATACAGAGCCAGATGGGGAGGGCCTAACAGGGGCAGAACACAGGGTTTCCTGCCTGAGAACTCAGAGCGGTTAAGCTGAGCAGTGAGTGTGGCTGCCCCCCCTACCCACCCCCACCCCACTCCCCCCCACCCCCGCCTCCCTGTGTTGGAGCAGTTCCTCTAAGCCACACCCTGGCAACCACTTTGGCTTAGAAAAGCTCTGATGGGCTGGCAGAAGGGCAGTGATGAGCCTTCTTTCCTATTTTGGTACTCTTTTGAGCATTTAAATTCCCACCAAAGTTGCCTTCTAAAGAGATCTCTTTTCAATAGTGGTAAGCATTCACTGTCGTGTCCCTGTCTTTAAATTGGTTACAGTCTGTAAACATTTGTTGAACAAATGAATAACGAGGTTGTGGTAAAGCAATGGCTGTGCCTCCTCTAGACACCCACACAGCTTCTCTGTGCTGTCAATACTCTGTTCAATCTTCTCCACCCTAGCCTGCTCAAGGAAGACTGCACAGGTCAGTCCACGTCAGCATAAAATAGATAACAACTTACAAGACAGATTAATAGGATGCTACACAGACAGCGATCTGACACACGCAGGATGAGCTAACCACAGCCACCACCCAAGCCCCTCAGAAAAGTGGCATGCACCAGGCTTGAACAAGGAGAGTCTGCCTTCTTAACTGCCAGCAAGAAGAGAACAACAGGGCGGGCTGTCTCTCAGAAAATACCAGTCAGTTTCTGTTTATAAACCACAGCACGTTTACCACGGCCCAGCCCTGACATTTCACTGACCCCACAGATGACTAGAACCTGGAAATGCTTCTCACCACCACTGCCTTTCAGGCTGAATCATCTGGAGGACCTCTGGCTGCATGGCCGCTGACAGGCTTTGATTGTTCAAAGGCGAGCTTGTAGTACAGCCGCTGGGAGAGCCAACGGCACCAAGGCACTAAAAGGAAAGCCTGGTGTTTATACCGTGAGCAGTGGTATCTTCACTAGAAGTGGACACTTCTCAGAACGGCCCACCCTTGGCCTTGCTGAGCCCTGCAGTCCAGAGGGCGGACCCCTCCTGCATGTACAAACACATCTTCTGTGCATTACCCCAATATAATGGAGGCACACTTATGTGATCCTAGAATTTTAAACTCACACAAAAGAGTGAGAATTAAGCAAAGAGGCTCGACTTGGCTTGATAGTAGCTGCCCAAACCTTCCCTTGGTCCCAGCAACTCCGGCAGGTTGGCATACTGACTCCTTAACCCCAAGTAACCCGAAACAGAATCACCCCTGTCCTACTGTGTAACGCTGTGTAACAATGTCCTCTTTCCTTGATTACTTAAACCAGACCTGTTTTTATATCAACTACATCCCAAATGACATTTACTCATGGGGAAAAACTCAAAACAACACTCTTTGTTTTTTAAATCTCTCTCTCCTTTTCCTTTTCCCTCCCTCCTTCTCTTCCTCCCTCCCTCCTTCTCTCTCTCTCTCTCTCTCTCTCTCTCTCTCTCTCTCTCTCTCTCTGCATTTCTATGTGTAAATATGGCCACAGCTGTGCCATGACACATGTGTAAAGATCACAAAGCAACCTTGTGCCAGCCTTCACCTTCTTCCTTTAAAACACGGATCTTACCATCCACTCACTATACAGTGAGCTGGCCCCAATTACATTATGAGTTTGGGTGTGCTAAGTCAGGAAAGGTATGTAAGTCAAGAGGCCATAGTTTGGATAGAAATCAAAGTGAAGAAATGAAAGTCCTTTCAGTACTCTGTGGCATACAGAGGAGGAAACCACAGCCGAAAAGATATGACAGAAGGTGACATGCCCAAAACAGTATACTTCTAAGAAATTAGTAGATTTGAAAATCATTTTTTGACATTACCAACTGAAGAATGTAATGAGTGAATTGGGACCTTCTGCATGCTTGCATGTAAGTGGGATGTTACTTTATATAGATTCACCTTCAGCAAGCAGGTTATAGACCTCTTGTGCACTAAGCTTTACCTTATGGGTTTTCATATATACTCTAACCTGTCCACAGACAAGCTTGGGACCTTTGGCAGCCTTTCTATGTATCAGATTCCTTAACTGATAACAGTGGAGTCCATCTCCTAGCATGTTGTCAAGATGAAATATGCCTTCCTGTTTCCAGTCTGATATTGAGAGGCATCCATACAGCCACTCCTTCCTACGAAGAAGTGAAAAGCCAACAGTCGAGTGGAAGATCAGCAACCCCTTTTTAGGTCTGTAAGAGAGGCGAGGCCATAGGAAAACCAATAGCATGAACGGAGAGACTAGTGGGCAAATATACGGAATTACAACTTGGAGTAGAAAATCACAGGCAGCCGTCTCTGTGGGGACCAATACCCAGGGAGGAGACCCAACCACAAATGACAAGTTATTGGAGAGATTAAAAAAAAACCAAGAGGGACTCTGGTCTGGGTGTGGCATCGTTTTGTGAATTCTGCCAAGCCCTCACATTGAACATCAGAGGAAAATCCTTTGTGTTTCTAGAATCAAAGGAAGTTGGAGGAAGGAAAAAAACCCCAACTCTAGATGACTCTATATATTTTGGGGTGAGGGGTTGGAAGGGTAGAGCAAGGTGCAGTAGGGGGCTAATGTGGAGAATGAGAGGACCTGGTAAGCGCTACAATCTAGGGACAAGAGCTCACCGAAAGTCTGAGACTGTGTCTATAGGCTGTAGAAGGCTTTCCCTCCCCTGCCAGACCTATATTCCCAATGACTACTTATAGCAGTCTCTTGTACCCAACTCATCAAGAAAAAAATACAAGACAACAAAAAGGTCCAAGGCCACAATTTAAAGAAACAGCAACCATCATAATCAGATTCTGATATGACAGGAAACTTCGCAGGCTAAGAATCTAAAACAATTATGGTCCCGTACCAAAGGCTCTGGGAAATGGGCAGACAGCACACAAAGCAAGCAATAAATACAGGGAGGAAGTCCTGGTGATGAAAACCACGCTCACAGTAATGCAGGTCACCTTCAGTGGCTCAAGAGTAGATTGGACACAGCTAAGGAAAGAATCCCTAAGCTTGAGGTTCTATCAATAAAAACAGACAACAGGCCTGATGGTTGGTGCAAGTTGTCAACTTGGTAGGATCTAGAATCATCAAGGAGACAAGCCTAGAGGCACACCTGTGAGGGATTATCCAGGTTAGGTTAGCCTCTGGACATGCTTGTGGGAGATTATCTTGAATGGATTAAATGTGGTGTGAAGGCTTTCCCACTGTGGGTGGTTCTATTCCCTGGGTAATGTCCTAGAACATATGACGAGGAGATCTGAGCACTGACATTCACCTTGCTCTCTGCTTTTGATATGGGTGTGGCATAACCAGCCTCTTCCAGCTCCTGCTGACTCGATGTCCCCTCCATAATGGACTGCATCTTGAATTGTGAACCAAGATAAACCCTTCTTGTCTGAATCTGTTTTTGTCAGGGTATTTTATCACAGCAATAGGGTTTGAAGAAACTAAGACAGGGAGGGATTCCAATTCTATGGTGAGAAGACGCACTGTTGTCAAAATGTCCTTTCTTCCTGACTTGACCTACAGATCGAATGCCATCCCACTCAAAACTCCCCGTAAGTTCTTTTGTGGTTATTGCTAGCTGATTCTAAAGTGCAGGGGCACATGACTGACAGCAGTTATCACGACATCAATAGAAGAATGCCACTAGACAACTGATGCTATCTACCTTCAAGGCTTACTATAAGGCGCAAGTAATTGAGACTGTGTGGTATTGTGAAAAGAAGAAAAACCCATCTATGACACAGAATAGAGAGGCCAGAAATAGACCCATAGAAATATAGTCAACTAATCTTTGATAACGGATCCAAACTTTTCAACAAAGGGTGCTGAGACAACTGGACATGCTCATTCAAAATAAAAGTAAATAATATAGACACAACTTTTCTCTCTTTTCAAAAATTAACTCAGATAAACCAAGCATAGGCCTAAATGTAAAACGAGAACACTCCTCTAAAATATCTCGGGGAAAAAACAACAATGGTGATCCATGGTGATGAGTGTTAGCATCAACAAAGGCAAAAATCCATATGAGAGAGGATTGATAAGCTGGACTTCCTTAAAATAAACCGTTCTAGTCTGTAAAAGACACTGTAAAGAGAAGGGAAAGAGAAGCCACAGAGTGGGAAAAAAAAGACTTTCAAACAACATACCACTTAATAAAAGCCTGGAGGCCAAACTAATCAATCCACTTCCTACTCTCCCCCCACTTTGTGTATGATACACAGCTATTCTGCCAGCAATCTAGATCGCCAGTCACGAAGAATTTAAAAAATTCAATGATAGGAGCTGGAGAGATAGCTCCGTGGTTCAGAGCACTTGCTGTTCTTACAGGAGACCTGGGTCTGGTTTCCACCACCACACATGGTGGCTCACAGCTGCCTGGAGCTCCATTTCCAGGGACTCTAATGTCCCATTTAAAACTCTGTAGGCACAGCATGCATGTGATAGACTTAAATACACACAGACAAAATACTCATGCACATAAAACAAAAGCAAAGTAAATACATCTTTAAATTCAACAACAGCAACAGCAACAGCAGCAGCAGCAGCAACAACAACAACAATGAATAACCCAGTTTAAATAAAATGAACCAGAGACCTCACTAGATATCTCTCCCCCAAGGAAATACATAGGTAACAAATGAATATGCAAATAGGTGTTCCGGATTACATGTCATGGGAAAATTTAGATTAAAACAATGCAACATCATTACACACACCTCTCAGAATGGCTGAAAATCCAGAGCTCCAACAACACCAAATGTTGGGGAGGATTTGGTGCAGGAGGAATATTCATTCCAGATGAGAATGAAAAACCATCTGGCTACCTTGAAAGGGTCTGATAGTTTCCCACAAACTCAAATATAGTCTTAAGATACAATACAGCAATCATGTTCCTTGGAATTTACCCCAAAGATGTGGAAACTTATCATTACAAAATCTGCACAAGAATATTCAGAGGAGCATTGCTAACACTTGAAGGCAAAGAAGACATTCTTTGATAGGTAAGTGGAATGTTGAGAGCTGGTGTTATCATCTAAAACTAAAAGTGCGTGAACTCTCAAGCCATGGAAAGACATGGAGGAGACTGAAATGGATGGGTAAGAAGAAGCCAGTCTGTGGGGGAGACATTGTAAAACTCCACCTGGATGACAAGTTGGGGAAACTTTGGAGATAGTAAAGAAAGCAGTGTTGGGTTCCAGGAAGGAGGAAGGGATGGGGAGGCAGAATGCAGGGTAGTGGAGCTATTCTGTAAGACACTGTGATGATGAACACAGGCCAAAAACTCCTCAAAACTCACAGTAGGGAGAACAAGTGTGAACCATAGTGTAGACTATGGACTTGGGTAATTTCCATGTGTCAGTGCAGATTCACCAGGACCTACAAATGTGCCATTCTGGTGGGGGATGTTGATAATGGAGGAGGTTGGAGGTGTAGGCAGGAAATCTTTATATCCTTTGATCTATTACACTGTGAATCTAAACTGCTCTGACAAATCTAAGTCTTGGGTTGAGGATTTAGATCAGTGGTAGTGAGTTTGGTCCTCACCTCCGGAAAAAAAAAACTAAGTCTAGGTAAAATACTAAGCCATGAAGGATTTAATAAATGTTTAAATTGTTCATAAAGAAACAGTGAATGCATGAGATGTGATTAGATCGATGCCAGGCTTATTAATCAATTAGCTATTCTTGTTGTTACTGCTATTGAAAGTATCACTGCAAATAAGCCTTACTGAAATGCAGGGAGACAGTTACGGTACTTCCATTTACAGGAGCCTCTATGACATGAGGAAATGGAGGCTCGGAGAGGTTGAGAGCATGATGTAAGCTTACACAGCACTGGCTGGCTCTACCCTGAAGACTCAACTCAAAACCCACTCTTCTTTCCCCCACCCATCCTCTCTCTGCAGCAAGAGGCTGTACACAAATCTATCTCCACCAGCAAAGACGCCTTGTTTACAACTCAGACTTCCAAGTGACATGATTGGATATCAAGCAACTTTGATCAAATCCAGCACCTCCAGAGATGGCTGCTTTAAAAGAGGAGGGGGTGCTTAAATTATTCAGCATCTAGTCCAGATTGGATAACACACTTTTAAGGTATGAATCTCTTGCTAAGGCAAGGCACTTCTTCTTTTTTTTTTTTTTTTGGTTTTTCGAGACAGGCTTTCTCTGTGTAACTTTGCACCTTTCCTGGAACTTGCTTTGTAGACCAGGCTGGCCTCGAACTCACAGAGATCCGCCTGCCTCTGCCTCCCGAGTGCTGGGATTAAAGGCGTGCGCCACCACCGCCCGGCAAGGCAAGGCACTTATAAGGACTGGCAGGATGGGACGACAGAGCTCAAGACCCAGTGTGAGACCTCAGGGTTAAGTACTGGCTCCCTGGCTGACTGCTCTGGCACTGTAGACAAATTACCCAAACCCTCTGTATTCTAACCGATGGCTGTGCAGATTAAACATGACAGTGTAGGTTGATACACTGTGAGCTACTGAACTCTGAACAAATAGAAGCCAGTAGCTTCTCTCATAGTCCAGGTGTCACAAACTGTAGCATATGAGCATACACTAAAAGGCAAAGCCCTCCACCTTTCTCAGAGGATCCTGTAGGATAAATGAACAGAATCCCTCACTCGGCACCATTTCTATTCCTCGAAACCGTGAGCTAAAAAAAGAATCCAGGGATGTTCACTTGCGAACTCCAGCTCATTTCCCTCCTTTCGGAGTAGTCAAAGGCTGTATTTATTTATTTATTTTTCATCTTCTAAGCCTCCACATCAAGAGCAGGGGTTGAGGCAAAGGAGATAACTCAGTTGGCAAAGTGCTTGCTGTGGAGGAGCATGAGGAGCCAAGTTCAACCTCCAGCCAGGTGTGGTAGTTAGCGCTCTAGTCCCAGCCCTGGAGAGGTAGTGAATGGAGGATTGCTAGGGCTCGCTGGCCACCCAGCCTAGCCTACATGGAAAGCTCCAAGCCAGTGAGAGATTGTCCATCAAAGAATCAAGGAACCATAAAACCAGGCCGAGGTGGGCAGCACCTGGGGAATGACAGGCAAGGTTGATCTCTAGCTTCCATGCATCCACATGTGCTTGCATCCACATGTGTGCCTATGTGAGGAGGTATACACAAATGCACACACCAAAAGGGGGAGGGGGATGAATTAGATGAGTTTTGTTGCAGGAACAGGACCCTCCACGTTCATTTATCTGCATAGCTATGAACTACTGGAGGATTTTGATCTCCAGACACAGCAAAAAGCAGGGGACACAAAGAGGGTTGTTTGGTGTTGTTGTTGATGGGGCTGATCTAAATAAAATAAAATCTGTCGGTCCATGCCTATTCATTTAAATTGCTATCCAGCTAAGAGGGGAACAGAACAAAAAGGGAGTGGGTGTCTGAGAAGGACATCCTGCACCTACCAATCCCATTCTTGTCAGCAGCAACCAGTGCCTCTCCACACTGCACGTTACCCATCTGCATGACGCTTTTTACCTCAGCACTGGGACTAGAACTCACGGCCCTGCACATGCCACGCTGAGCTACGTGTCCAGTCCTCGTTTCTTTTCTCAACTACACCCCTAGCAGCCTTGTCTAACCTGCCAGCTTTAAACTCTACTCCAAATATCAAATTGTTGTGATTCATAGTCATTCCCCAACACTCTGTAGAGAAGCTCTATCCCCCAAACAGCTGAGGAGGGAGGTTCTCATGCTTCCTTCTGCTTCCAGAAAACCTGAAGTCAAGATGGCAACCTTTCAGCAGGGAGTATTAGACCAACCAATTTGATAAAACCTGAATCTCCCTGGGGGCGGAAAAGACACCCAAGTAATCATGTACCACTTAAAGTGGGGGATCCGTTCTCAGGAAAGTGTGAGATTTGTGTTGTATAAACACTGTATTTATGGCAACAATAGTGACAGCTCTCTATAATGTAATTTTAAGGGACCAACATTATTATACCACTCACGATTATATTGACCTTCTTTCATTCCACATAAAACAGCATGAAAAGTCTGACTGGCAGCCTGCTCACCCCATAGTAAGATGCATTAATAAACAGAATTAAAACTAAGACACCTGATTAAAATCCTTACAGGAAAGTCGGGGAAGGGTCAGAATGAAGCACTGGGCATTTGGAAAACATCACCTGACAGTCAAACACAGTGGGGTGTCCACAGAGACAGCAGCAGGGGCCAGACTAAGTCAAAGGCCAGGGAGTTATCAACTCCAGGAAAGACAAAGACACAGACACACACACACACACACACACACACACACACAGACACACACACAGAGACACACACACACACACTGAGAGACACACACATAGACACACTCACATGCACATAGACACACACAGAGACACGTATACACATGCATGTACACACATGCATATACGCATACACACGCATGTACACACAGAGACACACACGCATATACACACACATATACACACACAGAGATACACATGTACACATACACAGAGAGACAAACACACAGAGACACAAACACACATGTACACACAGGCACGAACACACGCACAAAAGGAGCTATGGTCCTGACGTACTGTTGGATTAGTAGTGAAAACACTTGTTTAAGTAAGTATATTGTAGACTTCAACTATTGATCTAATAAAATTCTGCTGTATAACTTTATTGAGAGGATGAATGGAAAGGAATTATGTGAATAGTAAGAGAACTATCATTTTCTCCCTCAAGTCAATAAATGACAAATAAAAGCAAGAAATACATATCTAGGAATATAATAGTAAATGGGAGGAAATAGACAAATGTGTTGTATATGAATGTAGAATATATGCCTCTAGAGAGACGCGGGGAACTGGGGGGTGGGGGAGGCGGGGGAGTGGGGGGGCGGGGGGTGGGGGGCGGGGGGGCAGGGGGAGTCAACCTTTGCTTTCTCAGTGTTACAATCTTTAGAGGTTTTCAAAAGGAGGAATGTGTGTTATATTCACCAAAAGTACACTTTTAATAGACAAAAATCAAACTTTTAAATTTCCAGAGGATGTGATCAAAACTGGAGACTTTAAATACTTAGCTCAAACTGACCTCTATCTTTAAATTAAATGATCACAAAACACTTCAGACTCAAATGTACACACCCCTATAAACATAATTTCTCCATAACTTACTACTTCAAAAATCAAAAGGGTTACAAACATCGCTTTGACGTAAAATGACCCCCAAACACCTGATGGGTCTTCTAATTTCTCTGATCTACCATAAGAACAAATTGAAAGTATTTGGTTGGGGAGGCTAATCAGTTTTATAACTGATCAAATCCTTAATATCTATCCTGTTTTTGCTTTTAATAATTTAGATTCTACATCAAATACTTTGGTCTAATCAGCAATATCCATAGTTTCTTATGCCAATGCATATCACTTGAGAAATAACCAGACAAAGTATAACATTTTTCTCTCCTAATAAAGGTAATTTATGTGTGTGATTTTGCCTGCATGTATGTATGTACACCAGGTGCATGCCTAGTACCCACAGGTGTTAGAACAGGGCATTGGATCCCTTAGAACTGGAGTTGCAGATGGTTGTGAGCTGCCGTGTAGCTGCAGGGAACTGAACCCAGGTCCTCTGGAAAAGCAGCCAATGCTCTTAACTGCTAAGCCATCTCTCTAGCCCTGGTTTTAAGCATTTTTTTTAAAAAAAATGCTTACCCATTAAAGTCATAAGCTGTATTCCCCTCTATAATGACTCTGCACCGCCTCACAATTTTCTGTGAAGGGAAGATTTTCTCTAATACCTAAGCACACCCTGTTCCATTAATATCTTCCTGAACTGAACAGGTTTAGGCTTAGAAATAATGAAGCTAGTACTGTGAGAACACAGGCACTCATGGGTGGGAGCTAGTAATTTGTATTCACTTGTTGTAGCTGAGCTTTCAAAACAGACAAATTGATTTGACAAAAACCGATTCTCACACAGCACTTAGGTAGAATAAATTGCTTACCTCTGTTGGTTTATAGCAGTCTACGAGAGCTTCCTGGAATTAAATACACGGAAAGTCAGTTTTTATTTTTAAGTCTATCATCTTCAAAGTGAAATCAAAAGTCATTTCTTCTTAATTTATCTTAAATTGTGTGCATGGGTATGTCTATGGAGTATGTACACATGAGTGTAGTATCCATGAAGACCACAGGGATGTCGGACATCCCACGGAGCTGGAGTTACAGGTAGTTGTGAGCCACCTGACATGGGAGCTGGGAACTGAATTCTAGTCCTCTGGGAGAGCAGCAAGCGCAGTTAATGGCTGAGCCTTCTCTCCAGCCTACTTATCTCATTTTTATTATTTTACAGCGCTCTGTCAAGACTTCCTGTTGACTATCCACAGTCACATTTTATTCCAGTACCACTTGGTCGGCTAAGATATAAAAATGTCATTCATATACAGCCATGTTTTTGCCCTTGGTGTGGGTACATATGGACATATATACTGCATAGAGTTTTTGACTTACAAAAGACTTATTTTTGGGGGGATATCACATTTTTGAAAATCAAATATAACCCTCACTAGATTATAAACACCTTTAAAGGATTTTTTTTTGTTTTTTTACTTCTTTCTGCACACACACACACACACACACACACACACACACACACACACACACCCTTCCCTTTGGACTCCCTACCTGGTTAATATTAAACTGGACATACTTAAAGCTGAGACCCTGTCTATGCAAGATGGTGGCAACCACTGTGGACATGGGGAGAGGGCTCTGGCCATGATTCAGCCATTGATGGTCTTAGATTCTTCTCTCCTCACTCATCTGGGAAGCAAGCAGGAAGGGGGACCAGAGGACAACTAAAAAAAGCCCCTTTCAAGTTCTCAGCCTATTTTGTACGTCATTCTATTTTTTTATAGAACTGATGTCTACTTTATCTTTTTAAAAAACTATTGTCTCCAAGTGAAATCTACACACAAGGAACAATCATTGGAACAGAGGCTGCCCGCCACTCCCAGGGCACTAGTAATTATGATCACATTAATCACATCAATGAAGTAAAATGTGCACTTTGACTGGCTCCAGTCACCACGTGCCACTGGGGACAGCCAACAGCCACTAACAGTAATTACCAATGGACGCTAAGAACAATGGCAGGCCACAGGTTAATTAGTTTTAGAAACTGCCCAGCGCAGATTGAGAAGTGGTAGACCTGACCTCCCACGGGAAGAGCTATGGTTTATTGCTTTCTGCTAAGGAACATGAGGCACTTCCATCCCCACCGTTCCGGCGGAACACAATCAGGTGAGCACCTAATAAAAAGATGCTTTACTAAACAGAATTACATTCCAAGCCATCTAATTCTAAAAATGGTTTTCATGAATGATTTAATCCACAGATGCAAGAGCAGAGCCCAGGGCTTGGATGTTTCCCCGATCTGGCGCAGTCTCTTTCCTGCTCACCTGCCTGCACGGCACTTCTGCCTTCCCTGGAGATTTGGCTTTCCAAGGTAGAGCCAACTCTCTCTCCCAAGATACTACCCCTCGGGAGTACTGCCCCAGAAGGCCCCTGGAAAACTGTCTGTTGTCAACAGCTGTTTTATTATCAGACATGCAGTAGATGGTGAAGAGCCAGCGCCAATGCTCTTCGTTGTGCAAAATGCCATTGTTCAAACGCGGGGGACTGTGTCCCCACCAGACGGCATCAGTTATACCCAGGTTTTGGAAACCCAAGCAGACTCAAACATCCATGAGCAGAAAATTCTAGATACTGAAAGCTCTTCACCTGTAGTTTTGAAGCTCGTTCTTCCTCACTGTCAGCATCAAGAAGATCATCGATGTCGATTTCTACGTCTGGCATTTCTTCTTCCTGGTGGGAGCACACGGGAGGGCTTTAGTTCAGGGAGAAACTATGTAGTACACACCGAAGACTCGATCATCCAACCAGAAGGGGTGATGGGTAGAAGGGGAAAACAGGAGTAGAGGAACGGCTGGGGTGGAGAAAGAGGGTGAAGAAAAGGGGGTGGAAATGAAGGGTGGGAAAGGAAGGGAAGGAAGAAAAGGCAGGAGGAGGAGGAGGAGCAAAGGAGCACTTGGCGTCACATTCTGCTCCTAACCGTAAATCATACCTATGAGTGGAACATAGACTGGCAGAGTATAAAGAAGGTGAGAATTACAGTTTCTGGTCCAACACGCACTCTTCTCTCGGGAACCACACCAGTCTTTATTGTGGGCCCCAACTCCCCAGCTCCCCAGCTCCCCTCCCAGCTCCCCAGCTCCCCAGCTCCCCTCCCAGCTCCCAGCTCCCCTCCCAGCTCCCCAGCTCCCCAGCTCCCCATCCAGCTCCCAGTCTGTAGAAAACCCAATGCCACCACAGGCTTTTGTTCAGAAGCTTCACCCAATCAGGCACTGATTCACCAAGGATGTGTAATCCCAGGTCCAAAAGGGTTCTGAGAAAGGTGCTCTTCCCACAAGAGAACACCTCATTCCCTCTGGACAAGTTCAGGCCGAGGAAGCGTGGAGCCCTGGACATTGTTGGTAGCCTCTTGCTGCCATGAGAGGGGCCAAGTTTCGGACAAGGTTGACACAAGAGTGGGGAGAGCTGGGAAGACCAAGACAGTCACAGCAGGATAGTCTCTTCTAAAACAATAATAATGATAATAATAATAATAATAATAATAATAATAATAATAATAATTGGACAAGAAGGGTGGGGTAAGGGATGGGCCTGGGAGGAGAGGGGAGTGAAGATGATTAAGATACGTTGTAGGAAATTCTCTAAGAAATAATAAAAATATTTTTAAAGCAGTTTCTAGGTAAAACCACTAAGCCACCAGGTCAAGGCATGTCTGAGCAGATGCCTTATATTGTTCGAGCCGATTTGGGCTGAGCAATCACAGATGTCCAGTCCAGAAAAGGGGGCGGGAAGGGTGAGAGCCTTCACTGGTTTGGAAGCGGAATATCCAGCACTCGGTGACCTCTGTCCCCTGCCCCTATTCTGTCACTTGAGGTTTCCCTTTGCTTTCAGAGTAACACATTCCAACGTAAAAATAAAGCAGGCTGCGACCGCACCTATGTGCTTCATCTTGCCCCGCACAAGCGCAATCGCCAGCTGCCTGACTGTTCAGCTGCTGCAGTGAGAGCTGAAGGGAGTCAGCGGTGGCTGTAGAGAAAGCCACACATGCCATGCACACAACTGGGATCACCTGGCCTTAGCTGCTCCGTGTAAATAAACTACCTGGTCTTGACTTCCAGGTCAAGCTCACATTCTGAACCTCGCCCACAATCTGATTCTGTATATATCTGAAATCATGGCAAAAAGGAACACTGGCAGGGGGAGATGTGGAGCGACCAGGGGGCCCTAAAAAGATGAGCAGATGTGTAGATGGATTCTCCACAAGGAAAAGACCAACGAGGAGGCAAACACCAACAATGAAATCCCACTGGCTTGCAGAACATCTGGAGGAATACAGCGGGGTGCGTGTGTGTGTATGTGTGTGTGTGTGTGTGTGTGTGTGTGTGTGTGTGTGTGTGTGTGTGCAGGGTGCTATGGGAGGCCATGGGCTGGTGATTCATCCATAGGTGGCGCCAGGCAGGGCATTTAGGCATCCCCAGGCCAATGGATGAATGAGCCCTTATGATGAGTCCCAGTATGTATGTTTCCAAAAGTGAAGCTGGAGAATTCAGCTCCACCCTCTGCTTACCCACAGCTCATCACAGCTTCCATTGGTACCTTGTAAGGCAAGAACACCTTTGCAGGTCTCAGCTGGCCCCATTCAAGGAAAGCTATGCAAAATAGACCCCCAAGTTTCCATCTAAGCCGCAGGTGACACTGCCTCCCTTGTACCTTGTCCCCGCTCCTCCCTAGAACAGATCTCCGGGTTCAGTACTTATCCCCTGCAGACATCTAACATCTATGTCATAGCTTTGTGAAATCAAGCCGAGGTACCTGGTATAGACCCTGCTCAAGAAATGGGAGCTGTGGGCAGCTTGGAGTCTTCTGTTGTAGGAGACAAAGGCACAGTCAATAATGACTACCCCCTCAGAACAGCACAGCAGTGGGGTGTTCCCCCCACCAAAAAAAAAAAAAAAATCACAGAAACAGCTTTGATGCTGAGCCAAGCTTTATCAAACCAGCTTAGACTTGAGTGATGCTGTTTGCTTCAGGCAAGGCCACCTCAGCCAGATGTCCTCTCATTAAGAGTGCACAGGGCTGTGGCTTTCTGTTAGCTACTGTGCTTGACCCATTTCCCCAGGCCTGAGGAGCTAGGTTGTCTAATGTGGTCGCCACGGGTGGTATTTAAATTCCTCACAATGCGAGCCAGACATGGATTATGTTTCTCATTCACACCAACCACGTTTCAAGTGCTTAAGCGTGCGTGCCTTCTGCACTAGATTTAGAACATTTCATCATTACAAAAGGTCCCGAGGGGCAGCATGACCATGGAGCCTCTAGCCCTCTGGACCAGAGTCAGGAAACTAAGTCTCAATCTTAAAAAAGCCTTCATCTCAAACGAGATTAAGAGGTGCAGAGGAAATACTGAGTCTTAAGGTCACTCCCAGGTCACTCCTGAGAACGGAGATCACGTGGTTGGAAAACTCTGAGCTCCTTTGTAAGAGACAATGCTGATACATGGTAAGGACTGACTGAGTAATAACCATAGGCACCTCAGGTAGTCACAGAGTCTCTGTCTGACCACATGCCTCAGAGGCCTGGGGCAGCCAAGCACAGCCTGCACAGAGCAGAAACTTTCAAAGGCTGGCAATGCATAAAGGTTCTTTTTGGCTCTGGACTCTGGATGTTGATCCTAGAACAATGTCAGACCCACTTATACACAGGGCAGCAAAGACTCCCGTAGTCTACAGTAGCCTACCCAGAGTTTGGCTGCCTTTGGGTATTTGCCCCATATTAAAACTGTGTCCACACAGAAGCTCTGCTGTCAGGAAGTGAAGCAATGGTCTTCGGAGTGCTAGAGAATATTATGAGCCCCGCCTCCACGCTTCTTTAGGCAAGAAGTTTGCTGGTACTGTGACCCTAGACAGCGTCCCAGTGGGAGAAAAGTGATTCTGAGAGATACCTGTGTTCTCCCTTCAGCTATCAGGATATCGCTTTTTTATTCTCAAATGTAAAATTAGTGCATTTAACAGGCATTCAAGTGTAAAAGCTGAACCTGGATGTCCAAAGGAAATATATCAAAGGCTTCCACTCACCACCTATCACAGGAATAGACCACAGATTTGGTTTTGGGGGTTTCTGTGGGTTTATTCCACCACCCACAAAAACCCCAAAGATGCCTTTTTTTTTTTTTTTTTGGTTTTTTCGAGACAGGGTTTCTCTGTGTAGCTTTGCGCCTTTCCTGGAACTCACTTGGTAGCCCAGGCTGGCCTCGAACTCACAGAGATCCACCTGGCTCTGCCTCCCGAGTGCTGGGATTAAAGGCGTGTGCCACCACTGCCCGGCAAGATGCCTCTCTTTTAAAAAATTAGACATCTTTAAAACGTTCCACATATTTTCTCAGCTTGGATTCCAATAAAAAAACAATCTCTGTAGCAGAGGAAGGAGGCCACTTGGGGCCCAGATCCTTTCCCCAGAGTGAAAAACAAACAAAAGACCATTTAGCCTGTCCAAGAGTTAAACTTAAGTACGTTCCAGCCTTTTTCTCCTGGTTTTCCATAAACTGGGGGATGGCCAGTCACAGAGTGGGTGAGAATTAGCTGCCCCCACCTCCCCCAAGTGGGCCAAACTGTAATCCTTAACGTAAACAAACAAACAAATAGCTCGGTTTTTAAAACCTCGCCAGGAAGTAGGAGTGGGAGAAATGAACTTGGACAGTCACAAGCTGAAGTCTCCTTGCTGAGAACATGGCCACTGAAGGCCCCTGAGCAAGAGCGGGAAAGGACCAAGGAAAGAGCTGGGCCAGTAACAGGTCCAGGCTGACGGGGAAGCTGGGAGGCTGTGTGGACAGGGCTATTCTCATCCAGGTGTGAGGCAACTGGACTGGAACGGGAGTCCTCAAGAACAGAAGAAAGAATCGAAAAGTGTGAACACCAGGGAAGGAGAACAGAGGGAAGTCAGGGATGAACCGGATGCTGGAGAAGGAAAAAGGGAAGAGCAGACCCAGGTTCTGAGCCTTTCTAGAGATGTTCTAGAAAAAGAGGTCAATAACAGGGGCACTGGGGCCATCAAGACTTTCACAACCTCCTTAGCAGTTGTGAGGTCAGCATGACCAGCCTCCCCCCAGCCTTGAAGCAGAGGCAGGATACCCACTCTGCAATGCTCAGGGCCACACTGTAGTACTGAGTGACCACATGTGGCCCTGATAGGCAGCCACAGTAGCCAGGATGATGCAACTGAGGCAGACTGTTGAGTCAAGCCCACCTGTAGTAATGACATATGCATTCACATACATACCACCATGGACACTCACGTGTGTATATCTACACCACCACACTACACACACATATCCCATGCACCACCATGAATACTGTTCCACGCTACCACACACCACACTATGTATACTTTCTTTCACATGCATACTCTCACATACACACATATTTGCACTCAAACTACCTTGACTACAGTCCCGCTGCCATACACCACACTGCACCATGCATATTCTCTCTCTCCCTCTCCTCTCCCGACAGTTCCATTGCCTCCCCCCCCCCCCCCCCCCCCAATATATACATATTTCTAACTAGCCAGAAGGTGCACATTGAACTCTGGGAGTGGTCAAGTAAGCTGTTACAAAATGCAAACATCACCTTGCCCCAGAAGTGCGAGGCCAGCAGGAATGCTCAAACTAAATCTAAATTTGAAAAAAGATGGTGGTTTCGAGCTCTATACAACACAGCGGTTCTATACAACACTGCGGTTCTCAGAAGTTTCCACCCCAAAGCAGGTATGGGGGGGGGGACACAGTGGCAGGAAGTACCCTGTGGCATCTCCAGAGAAACAGGGAAGCAGTTGGTGGGTGGGGGAGCCGAGGAAGCTGACAAACCCAGCTATTATGGGCTGTCCACACATTCATGAGAAAACCGGCCAAATATCTGATGTCTCGCCTTTGTATGAGCCTGTGTGGAGCAGGGGTGATTGACATAGGAGATACAAGATAAGAACAGAACCCTTAGGATTATGTGAGCTCTCTATGAAAACATTTATACTTCCGTTTTCCTTCTTATGGCAAACCCCCCAAACTTCCTGTAAACAAGCAAATTCTTGGAATAATCACCTATGACCATGCCATGCTGGGCCGACTGCATTTACACATTGCACCAAACGGGATTTACATTGGTTGTTATGAACTAATGAGACCAAGGTCAGAGGGTAGTCTCAATATATATATATATTTAGCAATAGGAATGACTCATTCTCACCGAGTGATGCTAGGAAATATCATCCAGACAACACCGAGCCACAGCAATACGTACGGAATCCTGGCTACTGAAAGAACGTAGTTAGTTAGCCATCACAGTATGTAAATGGTATACATTAAGATGGTTGTGCTTATGTTTAATTTGCCATTCTGGTATAATTTCATAATTGGAAGAACCATAAGCATCAGGAGTTTATATCTGTTTTTAAGTGATACATATGTAAATGATATTGTAATATTAAATATTTAAATTAGCAATCTGCAAGAAATCATTCCCACAGAACAAAATATCAGAACATTGGGAGTTAAAGGCAGACCTCAGAGGCTTCCAAGAGGAAACAGGTTGCACACATTAGGCTAGAGAGCCAAGGCCAGCAGGCTTCCCAACAGAAACCCTGAGTACTTGAAGCCAGGAGTAAGTCTGTTTTGTGTAGCTGTAACATGATGTCTAAAGTTAGAAGATTTTACAAAGAAAAGAGATTTATTCAGCTCACTATTCTGGAAGTCCAAGAGCATGACATCAGCATGCTCATGTGAGGGCGTCATATTGGCATCACACAGTAGGGCACATGCAAGAAGTCAGATGAGAGGCAGGAAGAGAGGCGAGGGAGGGGCCAGGGTCAATCTTTAATGACAGGCAACTCATTTAGAAACTGACCCTTTCCTGTGAGACCCCGCCCACTCCACTCTGCGATGCTGACACTGACCTCTTCCTAAGGGCAGAGTCCTCATCATCTAAAAACCTTCCCCCTCTTAAAGATTCTACCAGTTCAACACCACCACCCTCGGGACCAAGCTCGGAGTGCACGAGCCTTCAGAAGAAACCACATCCAAAGCAGAGCAAGCAGGGACTCTAGAATCCCAAGGAGAGATGGTTTCTAACTTCGATGCCTATCTCCTCCCCAGTAGATCAGTCAAGAGTGACAGGAAAAACCACAGGCATTTTGACATGCCGGGTCTTACATCTCAACATTTTTACCTCCTATGTGGAAAGAAGCACTCTGGAAAAGCAAAGACCTCAACTGAGGAAAGAGAGTCCTGGAGTGCTAGCTGACACAGCTCAGAGGGGGCAAAATAAAACCATGACCAAGGGGGGACAAGCAGGCAGGGGCTTGAAGAGTCACAGCTGAGCCAGCAGTGTGTCTGGGAGCCTAACTGCCAACATGGGGCCAGTGCCCAACACACACACACACACACACACACACACACACACACACACACACACACCCCATGCACGCGCGCCTGACCACAGATGACTCTACAGTAAAAGGATGTTTCACATTCTATCCTGAGGAATTATTGTTCTTGTCTCTCAAGACAGCAAGGCTTAGCACACCCTTGTCGCACAACCCCATAGCTTATGTTCTTTTCCGAGGCACTCTGCAGAACAAGTGATAAGTGCTGCAGATGGGAGCGGGCCACCACACGTGCTGTCCCAATCCCCAAACATTCTGTCGCCCTCGCTTCCTGCTCGAGGAAACACATAGGATACAATTGACCGGGAGTGGCGTTATTTTACAAACACCTTGGAATGTGTTTGAATCTTTGACAGCTCACAGGCTCCCTTCAGCACTTCCAGTTTTCTTGACAAAGGGCTTGTGACACACCCGCGTGTCTCAGTGCTGTCTCAACATGGCAACAGCATCAATCAAACAAATGCTGCCTGCTAGACGGAAGATTGACATGCCTGGTGATGTTAGATTATTCTGGAACAGTGGTTCTCAACCCGTGGGTTGCGACCCCTTGGGAGTCGAACAACCATTTCACAGAGGTTGAATATCAGATATCCTGCATATCAGATATTTAAATTACAATTGATTCATAACAGTAGCAAAAATAAAGTTATGAAGTAGCAACAAAAATAATTTTATGGTTAGGGAGTCACCACAACATGAGCAACTATATTAAAGGGTTGCAGTATTAGGAAGGTTGAGAACCACTGTTCTAGAAGAAGGCACAACTACATTAGGATCTCAGGACTCCAGGAGAGTCCAGACAGTGCCTTATGCCTTGCCAGGGACAAGAAATGACCCACTGGCAAACATGCTTGTTCTTTAGGAGGAGAGAGATGATGAGCACATTGGTTCAGAGTGGGTATCATTACCCGAGATGCATGGGACCAGAGATGATCAGCTGTTAGGTTTTGGAGTATCAGCAAAGACTGTAAGGTTGACCATCCCTAATCTGAAAACCTAATGTCCAAAACTCACTGTTTAAAAAAAAACATTTTATTTGACTTATGATCATTGTATATGGGGGTGTGTACATGTGTATGCACACACATGAGTGTGAATATGCCACGGAGGGTATGTGAAAGTCAGAGAACAACTTGTGAGAGTCAGTTCTCTCCTTCTACCATGTGGATTTGAGGGATGAAACTTAGGTCATCTGGTCTGAGCAACAAGGGACTGGCACACTGTATTAGTTACGTGTCTGTTTCTGGGACTAAAACAACAAATCCAAGGCCACTTTATGGGAGAGTTCATTTCGGTTGCTGATTCCAGAGGGTAGGAGTCCATCATGGCCTGGAGCCATGGCAGCAAGTGGCAGATGTGGTAATGGGAGAAAGAAGCTGAGGGCTCATGGCTTCCTGAGTAGGAAACAGTGAGCGAACAGGAAATGGTTTCAGGCTTAAGCTTTCAAAGCTCACCTCCAGTGACACACTTCCTCCTAAACCTCTCCAAACAGCACCACCAACTCAGGATCAAGTGTTCAAATAGCTGAGCCTATGGGGGACATTCTTCCTCAAAGCACTACATACCTATGAGACAAATGCTCGGATGTGCTGCATCCGAGCCCCCCAAGCCAATGCTTTTTGGGTGTTAACATGACACTCAGAAGTTATGGATTTGGGAGTATTTTTGATGGCAGTATTTCAGATGAGGGCTCCTCAAACTGCCTAATATATAGTGTGGTAAGCAGTGACAAGCATTTCAGGGGGAAAAAGTCTAGGAAGGGGAGAAGGAAGGAAAGCGAGGGGGTTGGGATGTTAACAGGGTAGGGCTCCATGATACATATTTCATTAAAAAAAAAAACCTTGGGAGGAAAGACAGACAGTCACTGTTTGCGGGAAGAACAGGCCCCAAGCTGTAGCTAAAAAGCTGCAGGTGGCAGAGCCATGGGGTCCCGTGGAGCTAGGGCTAGTGAGGAGGGGGTCACCTGCTGAGAATCACAGAGCCCTATAAAGCATCTAGCATGTGCCAGAAGCAGGAACAGTGGCTGGTGGGTCTGCGCTGAGGGATGACATGACCTGGTTTACCTTTGAAAGTTTTCACCCCTGCTGCTTGCTGAAGAATGGGCTTTGGGGAAGGGAGAACATACGCAGAGACCACTTACACAGTCCTAGAAATAACTGGTTTAAAAAAAAAAAACACAACACGGGCTCAGAGCAGAGCAATCACGTGACATGTATTCTGCTCTTACAACTAGGCTCTTATGTGGGTCACTGCCGATCCAAATTTCACAGCTAATGTGCGTGTCTGCCAGAGACTGAAGTGGGTGAAGGTAGAAGTCGAACACCCAGTGGGCAGTGACCAAACAGAGCAGCAGGCTGTGAGACGGCCCTGCCGATCAAGGGGTGAGAGAGGGCACCTAGTCTTAGAAGGTAACAGGACTACTCAACATCGACTGAGCAGCGAGCAACCGAGCTGAGCAGAGGTTCCTAGACTGCCACCACTGACCATGTAGCTTTTGCTTCCCTACCCACCAGGTAGGTGGTTCTTCCTCCTCAGAGCTAAGCAGGCATCACCGCATCCCATGAGCCCCATCTTCCACCCTCAAAACTCTCCCTACCCCGTAGCAATTCATTTTAAAAACAAATCTGAAGAACTCCTTAGATTCTCCAAACATGACTCATCCTTCAAAAGGTTCCAAGGAGGCTGGGGAGACAACTCAGTTGGCAGAGCACTTGCCTTGCAAGCGTGAAGACATGAGTTCAAGTCCCAGGACCCGTGTTAAAACAAACAAACAAACAAACAAACAAACAAACAAAAAACCCTAGGCATGGGTTTTTTAATCCCAGCAGAGTGCCAGGAAGGACAAACATGTAGATACCTGAGGTTTTCCTGCCAGACTAACCTACTTGGAAAATTCCAAGCCAATGAAACACTGTCTCCATTGTCAAAGAAACTCTAGATGGAAGATGGAAGACACCTGAGGAATGACAGCTGAGGTTGTCCTCTGGTCTACACACACACACACACACACACACACACACACACACAATGCAGAATCAGGCAAAGGTGATGGATACACCCATCTATGGTCTCAAATGTCTCTTGATGCCCCTTCCTTATGGAGTAAAGGGAAGTCAGAGAGCCTGGGTGATAAAGTTCACAATGGGAGTCAAAAAGCCCAAACCTCACTTTCCTGCGTCTGCTCTGGCTGCCCTGCTGCTCAGCAGTGAGACTGAGGTCAGAGCCAGGTGGTGGGGGTAAGGAGACAGACGGGCCCGTGGAGTCTGCGGGTGCTGGGGCAAGGTGGCTCTATCTCCCCCTATTTCCCACCCTGTCACCCAGGGCTACCGTCTGATTCTCAGGGCTGGATGAAGAATGGCCATGATCAGACCCAGGCACATGGGGCAAGCCTAACACATAGCAATGGGACCAGAGTGGACAGGAAGTGATCGTCATACACAATCAGTCAATTCCTCTTTCAAACATACATCGATTCTCAATGTGAATGTCTCTTCCAGGGAATTTTTCATTGCTGATGTCTGAGAAAGCACAAATGAAGGCCTAACACACTATGAATCTGCTCAAAGCCACAAGGACTAAAAAGGGGAGAAAAGAAAAGAAAAGGTAAGCAAAAATCCCAAGTCGCAGTGCCAGGAAAAGAGCCTGCATTGTCCAGAAAGGAACTTCCACTCAGTGCTGAGAGAAGCCAGGGCCACAGCTGATAGACAGCATCCTGGCCACACTTCAAAACAGATAAGAGTCCCAGTGAAAATAGCCAGAGAGGCCAAGCCCAGGCACAGAAAGTCTGGAGCAGGGTGCTGTGAGCACAATCTAGAGGTTGCAGCTGGGTCATGACACTTCCACAGTGCCCAGCCTGCATGGTGGTTGAAGCCTGGGGAAGGGGCAGAGAGAGACTCAGACTCCATGCTGGCAAGTTTCTGCAGGAACTTGTTGGAAAGTTCCTCTCTTCACTTCCCTCACAGCACAGAGAGGAGAGGATCTCCCATTGGGTATACCAGGGTCAGAGGGTAGGTCCATTTTGCCCACCTGCCTTTGGGCAAATTCCAGTCTTAGAGGGGCCAGGCACAGAACAAGCCATTTACTGCCAGAGCTTGCCTATGGATGAGCAGACCCAGACCGAAGGGCAGGCTCCTTTGCAAACAATTAGCATAACCCATTGTGTTTCCTGGTTGTGTTCTGTGTAGGCAGAGTGACTATTCACAGGACCTTTGCCCAAACCCTCCTCTTCCTAACCCACCATGTAACTCTCCATGATGACTAGCTGCTCTATGCCCCAAGTGTCCCTGAATCTGCACTTTTTATCAGTGAGTTTACTGCCTCCTGGCTAAGCTACTGTGGGACACTTCGAGCTGACTTCCAAACATACATTCTCACCCTCATTCACCACCCTACTTGTTACTGTCTCTCCGAGCATGCTCACCTAGGCTTCCACAGGCCTCTGCACATGCTAAGTTGCTGGGGACCAGCCTCAGGAGTTTTGGTGGTCCGAAGGATTGGATACCTGGAAGGTGCAGTAATGACTCAGAGACAGTGCTCGTACAAGCTGACAGGTCACTTGGGGCTTCTGCAGTTGCAGACACCAAGCCCCATGACTGGTGGGCTACAACAACCTCAGACAAGAAATCTGCCCCTGCAAGTCAGCAACTTTTGTCCTTCTTATCCTAACAATTCCAAGGAAGACCTGATTAATTTTTCAGAGCTTCTATGAAAGGAAGCTCACCTTTTCTGGCAGCTCTTTTTAATCTAGGAACCCAATAAAACTTGCAGCAATCACTTAAACCATTGCCATATTGTCTCCACACTCCTTCAGGAGGAATCAAAATATCAGGATTAAAGTTGCCAGCAGAGATTGGAGATGAGGGACCCGAGATTGTGGACCATCAACCCTCCATGCATTCCCCTTTGGATCTTCTGCTTAGCATGCCTCTAGAGGGCCAAGGCAGAAATGCCTACGTGTCCCAAGGTCATGTTTTATGGCATGCACATGTCATGTTCTCCTCCATATAATTATTTCAATGCTAGTCTTTTTCTTCTATCTGATCTTCATGTTCTATGTTCCTAGATCAATGGTGATTTCTATGATATAGGAAAGGAGTGAAGTAAATTTCATGGGAAATTATACAAAGATGATCACCCAGGCTGGGGTTAGGGCAGTTATGCAGGTCATGGGAAAAAACCCTGCAGCCTGGGGAAGCTTTTCAGGCTTGAATAAACTGTACAGGTGCACTTTGTCTGTAAACTTGGGGAGCACAGGGTTCAGTAAAGATTGCAAGGAGGGAAAGTAGGTAACTCTTTCTGGAGGCATGTAATGAATGCCCTGATACTGTGAGGGTTAGCTATGACAATTGCCAGGGTCTGGGAGCTAAAATCAAGTCCATTTAAGACTGCAAGCCTTGGAAATATATGTACTTATATTTGAATATCCAGTAGCAAATTATATTTTGGTTTCCTATTAAAAGTACTATGTCTAGTAATTTCAACTATGTTGCTGAAAAAAATAGTAAATTGGTGGTACATGCCTTTAATCCCAGAGCTCGGGAGGCAGAGGCAGGTGGATCTCTGAGTTCAAGTCCAGCCTGGTCTACAGAGTGTCCCAGGATAGTAAGAGCTACACAGAGAAACCCTGTCTTGAGAAACCAATAGTAATAATAATGATAAATAAATAAATAAATTCAAAATAATTGCAAAGCTTTCCAAAGAGCAGTGGCTCTCAACCTCTAGTGCTGTGACCCTTTAACACAGTTCCTCATGTTGTGGTGACCCCCAACCATAATATTATTTTAGTTGCTACTTCATAACTGTCATTTTGTTGCTGTTATGAATCATAATGTAAATATCTGTGTTTTTCTGATGGTTTTAGGCAACCCCTGTGAAAGGGTCCTCTGACCCCCCAAAGGACTTGCCACCCACAGATTGAAAACTGATTACTTAGAGGATTGAGTGAGAAGTCACAAAAGTAAACATGTGGAATGACTCATCCCTAACAGGCTTGAGGGCCAGCCAGCCCAAACAAGTAAAAAAGATACTTTCTGAGAGCCAACTGGGTCTGCCTAAGGGTCTTAGCAATAGCAGCTAAAACATGATCTGAGATGACCCAGACCAATGAGAGGCAGCCATGTCACACCAGCAGTTGTATATTCATCAGACCTCCCCCCAGGGTGGGGTGGAGGGTATATAAATAAGGCTTGCCTCTTCCTGAATAAACTGAGCGTGTTGTTTCAACATTCTCCCAGAGTCTGTGTCATTGACTCTGCGCCTACTTGGCCCCTCCCCCAAAGGGAACAACAGCACAGGACCCTGCTATATAAACGAAGTATGGAAAAAAACCAACCCAGGTCTAAAATAAAGTATTGGAGATTTGTGATAGTCTGAATGTAATTGGTTCCTATAAGCTCACAGGGAGTGCCACTATTGGAGGTGTGGCTTTGTTGGAGTGGGTGTGGCCTTGTTGGAAGAAGTATGTCACTATGGGGATGGATTTTGAGGTCTCATAGATGCTCAAGACATACCCAGTGTTTCAGTTCACTTCCTGTTACCTGTGGAGTGAGATGTAGGACTCTTAGCTTCTTCTCCAGCACCATGCCTGCCTGCATGCAGCCATGATGATAATGGACTAAACCTCTGAAAATGTATGCCACACCAATGAAATGTTTTCCCTTATAAGAGTTGCGGAGTGGTCATGGTGTCTTTCCACAGCAACAGAAACCCTAAGACAAGGTCCCATTTTTATTGTTAATTCCAAACTTGGAAAGTGTCTTTCCAGAGCACATCTATGTCTTAGTCTGTTTGTGCTACTACAAAAAAAAAACCAACCAACCAAACAAACAAACAAAAAACACCCCACCCTAATACCACAGAAGGACTCCTTCACTTTGAATGGGAATTCATTCTCGTGGTTCTAGAAGCCTGGAAATCCAAGGTCAAGAAGCCAGCAGGTTTCGTGTCTGGCTAGAGGCCCATCTCCATCTACACTTCCAAGATAGTGCCTTGTTACTCTGCTCACTCAAAGGGAGGTTGCATTCTCACCTCACATGGTGAAAGGCAGAAGCAAAAGTGGGCTGAACACTTTAATACCGAATGAAACCCATTCCCAAGGGAGGCCTCCTTGTAGCTGAACCATCTTGTAAAGATCCACTTCTTAATAGTATCATATTGGCCATTCAGTTTCAACATGTGACTTCTGAAGGCACATTTCCAAACTGTACAGCCCTTCATGGGAAAACCTAGAGAATAGTTTCCAAGTCACGATGCAGGAGTACCCACTCAGAGTCTCCTGTGGACTCATAAAAATGGCAGATTCCTAGGGACTCCTATCAACACCAACGAAACCAGTGTCTAAGTGAGGGCCCAGCGGGCCCCACAGGGGAAAAACAATGGGTACTACTGTGGAGGTTTTGAGTTCCTTTTAAATAAGGGAAGCCATTCATTGCAAATGATGACAAGAAGAGACAAGAAAAGAAAGGAGAGAGAGAGAGAGAGAGAGAGAGAGAGAGAGAGA
>CABHPR010155884.1:0-69274 GCA_902168415.1 Peromyscus melanophrys
CTCAGGGAAATACATACATACACATCTACTTGTCACTAGTATATGTTCTATTGAATAGATTAACAGGTGGAATTCATATCTTTGGAAAGGATGAATTACTTAGAAACACATGCCATGTTTTCTAGAAATATGAATTAACTGTACATGAGACTGAACACTAAGTTCCTTCAATAATTTTAGGATTAGTTTTGAACCTGTCAGTTTCAAATAAATTATCAAAGGGAACTTTTCAGAACAAGGTGGGTTTGATCATTAATCACACTCAACTTTCTCTTATCTGTAGCTATTATGTGCAATGTAGTAGTGAAACCAAGTGATTGAGAATGAGGTTCAGTGTGAATTCTGCCTCTAAATGACTGTGAAACTCCATATGTCACTCAATTATCTTGAATTGTAGCTTGTCTATTCTTCAACTGAAAGACTGACCTCTAGGACATTAGTTCCACTTTCTCTGATGAGTGGCCCTAGGTCATCATGGACTGCATGGACTATGTGGTAGTTTGAAGGAGACATGTCTCCCACGGACACATGTATCTGAACACTTGGCACTCAGTTGAAAACACTGTTTAGAAAGGTTATAGAAGCTTTAGGAGATCTAATGTTATAGAAGCTAGTGTGCTGTTTGTTTTGTTAAGAGTTTAGAGCCTCTTCTTACTTCCAGTTATCTCTCTGCTTCTTGAGACAGTAAGATGTGATTTCTCAGTTTTCTGCTTGTGCTGTCACACTTGCTGCTCGCTTCTATGATTCTCCATTTTTTTGTGTTTTTTCAAGACAAGGTTTCTTTGTGTAACTTTGGAGTGTCTTGGAACTTGTTCTGTAAACCAGGCTAGCCTCAAACTTACAGAGATCTGCCTGCCTCCACCTCCAGAGTGCTGTGCACCACCACCACCCAGCATTTGCTCCTCTATTTTGATGGCCTTGTATCCCTTTGGAACTATAAACACAAATAAACTCTTCTTGTTCTATAAATTGCCTTGATGGTGGTATTTTATCAAAGCAACAGAAATGCTATTTATGCAGAACTTAATAGAGAGAATGTGTAGTTGCTGGGAAGAACTTGTGAAAGAACTGAAAAATTTGAACTAGAAAAGTAGTTGAAAGCTCTATGCAGAGCTTCATGGGCCTTTCTAGTAGAAGTGTAGATGATAATAGTGCTGAGAGTAAGCAGATGGTAAAGGCCTGGCTATGTGTGTCAGCCATGTGTGATACTTGCTATCTTGCCTCCCTGCTCTAATGAACTTTTTTTGCCCATGAATACAATAAGCTCTTTTTTCTGTAAGTTACCTTATCTGTAATATTTTAACATAGCAATGAAAATAACTGATACAGTTGGTTATATGAGAAATGTCTATTTTGTTATATGTACTTACCAGTTCCTATGGTTAGATCTGAAATGTTAATCATCATATACTACAAAATTGACACATTTATTTCAATATAGCTCTTTAAAGTATCTACAACAAATATTTTAGAAATGTTTGTGAGTTCAGAGAGCACTCTAAAATAAATTTTGTTTATATACTACAAAATTGACACACGTATTTCAGTATACCCCTTTAAAGTATCTACAACAAGTATTTTAGAAACATTTCTGAGTTCAGAGAACACTCTAAAAATAAATTTTGTGTGACAAAAGTGCATTAACAGAGTAACTGAGACAGCAAAAATTCTTTAGGAGTTGAAACAGTTGAGTAACATCATATTATCTGCTATTGGCTGTCAACTTCATCTCAAGCTTTACTTCTGAAAGAAGAATGTCTTCTTAAGTGGCAGTAGTTAGAGGTCATATTATTCATGACTCCTAATACTGCATATGCTGATTCTCAGATTTAGGTCAGTGAGAATAACAATATAATGATTAAAGATTCTTTTATAGAAAATTGAGGTCATGAATACTTAAATGGTACAGATTCCTATCTTCTAAGCATTATAAATAATAGTAAAATAGTAAGATAAACATTTTAACATATAAAACAAAATTAAACTTTATATCTTTTTCTATGATAGCCAACCTTCAGACCTGAAGTAGAAATATGTGAGAGTTTATTCCTGACCATACCTTTGTACTTCCATGCCATGTTAGTTTTTGGTTTATCATTTTTTATCTGAATTTTTCTGTTTGGAGCCAAGGAGTTAAACAAAATTAAACTCTCTCTGCTATGAAAGAGGTGCCAATTTATTATTTCATGTAGAGGTAAATTTCAAAGAATATATGCTAGATAAATATAAATTAAAATAATTTCTGGTCTTAAATGCTTAAACTATGTTCTTGTGCTTTCTGTTTTCAGTCTATCTTATGTCTACAACCTAGGTCAGAGGCCAGTGTTAGTGTGCAAATACAATGGCACATATCAAAATGATATGATCACAGATTGTCTCCACCAGTCAAAAAGAATTGCCTTTTGGCAGCAATAATCTATGATATGGCTTTATTCCTAAAGGTTCATGTGCTAAAAGCTTTGCTTTCAGTGTAAAAGTGTTGAGAGTTGGCACATCCTTTAACAGGAGGGCCCTAAAAGGACATAGTAGGGTCATGCAGGCATTTCACCTAGATGGAATGAATATATACTTGCCGGAAGGAAGATAAGACTTGAGAGAATGAATTGGTTACCAGAGATTGAGTGCTATCAAGACCATATACATGTTTGGCTTGTTCTGTTCATGTTGACCTGACCTTCTTGCATGAATGAACCTACCATGTATGATTCTCTTCATCCTGGGGCCCTCACCAGAATCCAGGAAGATGCCAGAACTATACCCCAGAACTGTGAAACACATATACCTCTTTTTAAAATAAATCATTCAGCCTCAGATATTTTTATAGTAACATACAATATGCTTATACAATGTCTTTAAGATAGTTTGAATAAACATTTTTTTCATAAATTCTACATGTTGTTTTGAATATGGAAGAATTTTTTTAAAACTTGGAAGCAGATAAATTTTATGCCTGTGGTTTTATACTGGGATTTGAGATTCATTGCTATTTAAATTAAAGGGTTTGTGAATACAAGGTGGATAAAATATAACATACGGTTAATCTTTAATCATGTAAGCATGGCGGTCTGCTAGGCACATAAACAACACAAGTAGAAATGATTTTAAGTGAAAAAAACTGAGAATTTTTTTTTTAGTAGGGATAAATTAAAATCACAGGACAAAGGAAGAGGCATGGAGACAGCAATGTGGGAGAAATTGCTGCTGAGGAATAGATTGCATGTTGGACAGATGTATGTGTATCCACACAGCCAAACTATTACCATGCCAAAGCAAAATTTCACCCAAATGAGGGGTAAATAAATTAAAATATCCTATAATAATATAATTAAATAAATAATATAAAGTATATACCACTCTGCTGTATCATGCACTCTCTTATTTATGACTGAGCTCAGGATATAAATTCTGCAGCTATGGACTCTCCAATCACTTTTTTACTAATTATTCTTTATGCTGTGTTAACTTAGGGTGATGATTTTTGGTAGTGTTTTATCAAAAGAGAAAAATCACCTATTCTCCTCAGCACTAGGTAATCTGTAATGGTTTATCTTTTAATTTATTTTGGTTCAGATTACCTTACAGATAATTACATATGTTGCACTGATGTAGCTTATTAAATATTTGCAAAACAAAGATATATAGAACATTGAAATAAATGATGTTATAATTATATAATATATAATTATAATTTATTAAAAATTCAATGTTATAAACCATTAACTATTGTGTCCATATATAACAAATCTTATTTGAATTTCATGAATATAAGTGATATATTTCACATTATGGTTTAATTTTCATTGTTATATCTTAATGATTCAAGAAAGCATGATTGACTTTAGATTAATTTTTTTTAACACTAAAACAGGTTTTATCTTCCAAGGTCTCCATCAATATTCTGAAAGAAGTTCTATTTTCACACACTGATTTCAAACATGAACACAATCACCAATTTATTCAACACAGTTTTTAGAAAATACCTTGAAGAACAAACTTAATTGAGCATATTGTTACCATGGAGAGACAAGGTATGACTTGGGGTTGTGTACCATACAGAAGAGGTAACAGCCACAGTTCTGTTAAATTCATCAGTGATGTAGTATACAATGACATTTTCAGATTCTTTCAAGGATGCTGATGCAAAGCCTTCTTTATTTTCTTCAAGGTATTTTTCTTTCCTATTGGTCATTTATACCTGCAGTTTAATTGAAAGATAAGCATGTTACTTCAAAAGTGTGAAGATGGATTTTTTTTTTTTTTTTTTTTGGTTTTTCAAGACAGGGTTTCTCTGTGTTGCTTTGCGCCTTTCCTGGAGCTCACTTGGTAGCCCAGGCTGGCCTTGAACTCACAGAGATCCGCCTGGCTCTGCCTCCCGAGTGCTGGGATTAAAGGCATGCGCCACCAACGCCCGGCCGTGAAGATGGATTTTTAACAGAATGATTTCCCATCACTACTTCTCCAACTGTCTTCTACAGCACTGGTACCCTGTTTTCTCTGACTGTGAATACTAAGCTTAAAAACTTTATGGTTCATTTTATAACCTATATTTATATCATATGATTTCATATTTGTTTACATAATTTATATATCTTTCTTTTTTCAAATATTGTATATATTGGTTTAATGTAGAATGCTCCATAATTTATTTAAAATTAATATAAACACATGTAATTTTTTATCCAGTATTTTCACTTACATTCATGGACCTCATTAAACACTGGTTCTGTAAGATTATAATGAAGCTATAAATTCCCTATTACCTATTAATAACAGACATATTGAGGATGTGTACTTATTCTATGAACGTTTGCAGTCATATTGGGGAGTACAAACATATTGCTTGGCAATATGAAAAACGTATCACATGGAATTAAGAGTACATGACCTTCAAATGATAAAATGAATGAATTTGTCCTGCTTTATATTTGGAGTATGCTACATGTTTATCATTTTAGAGTATTTTAATGAGGACTGTAGGGGTCTACAGTGCTCTATCAAAAGCTCCATGTTTCTTGTGCTTGCTGTACCTATTGAAGGTCTAAGGAGGCCAGTTCAGCTGACTGTCTGTTTTACTAAGTCTATGTAACTCCAAGATGCTGATACAAAGACAAAATCATCTAATGATACATTTGTCACAACATATTTCCATTATTTATGTAATTTGCTATGCAAGTAAAGTTTTCAGGAACCAGTCAAACTCCTCAAGTAAGGAGTAGGTAGAAATGATTTAGTTCTGTTGTCATTGTACATCATACATGTGCTCTTAACCTATTATTGCTGGAAGCTCCCAAGAAGTTTGTCAAGATTTAATGCAGCTCATAATCAAATATTATGATTTGTAGCTAATACTAAACAGAATGCAAGAAACAGAAACCTGAAAAAATTATAGCTATATACAAAATGTATTACTATTATATGTAGCAATAAACATTAGCATTTATAACTACTTTCTGCCTTATATAAAAATAATTTAAAATTACTATTGAATAATAATTAGCTATATTTCTTTCCTTTAAGAAACTTTTTTTTTTACTAGTCATAAATATTTGAGTGTAGTTCAAGTTTGGAATTACACAGGATTCACCTTTTCTAAAATTTTTAGAGATTTATTTTTTCATTTTTTTGTGTGGATTTTAGCACATACATGTCTGTGCACTCTGTGCATGCTTGATACCCATGAAGGCCAGAAGAGGGAATTGGATACCCTCAGACTGGAGTTTCATATGGTTGTGAACTACCACCTGAATGCTGGAAATTGAACACAGATCCTCTGCAAGAGCTTCAAGTTCTTTCAACTGATGAGTCAACTCTTCAGCAATCAGAAGTTTCCTCTTCAAATCTGTGGACAAAGAAGTGGAGCTCATGATGTCTACATCTTGATTCTTGCCCTGCATTTTTTAAGGACATCAGTACAAAGGCATCTTCTGTGAGGGGCAGAGGCAGCACTCATACTCATGGGTTAAGTGGAGGCAGCCTTCTGCATGTGCATGGCATTGTCATCTCAAAAATAATGCTAACGTTGTGAGGTTTGTCATTTCTCTGCACCCATATAACATGGAGCCTTTCTACTTTGTCAACAAGAAATACATTGTCTTAGGGTTTCAATTGCTGTGAAGAGACGCCATGACCACAGCAACTTTTATGAAGGAAAATATTTAATTTGGGTGGCTTACTGTTTCAGAGACTTAGTTCATTATTATCATGGTAGGAAACATGGTGGCATGCAGGCAGGTATGTTGCTGGAGAGGGAGGTGAGAGTTCTACACCTTGATCTGCAAGCAACAGGAAGTGAACTGTACAATGGGTGTAGCTTGAGCATAAGAGACTGCAAGACCCACTCCCACAGTGATACACTTCCTCTAATAAAGCCACACAAACTTCAACAATGCCTTACTTCCTAATAGTGCCACTCCATTTGGAAGCCATTTTCTTTCAAACTACCACACATACTATCCATCTTACTGTGTGTGATTGCTTTCATTAACCTTATGTACTGTAAAATGATGAACATATGTTTTGTCATAGAAATTGGGTTTTTAGAGTTTAATGAAATGATTGGGAACATTTATTCAGAACACAACACTGACACCAATAAATTTGTAAATATGATGTTTTAGTGTCATTTGATGATTAAGGTAATTACTAAAGAAAATATACATCATAAATCTATTTTAATGATACAAAATAGAGTTCAAACTGGCTATCAGAGAAAAGAAAATAAAAGAAGGAAATTAGCTGTTACTCTAAAATATAATACAAAATATAACAAAAATAATTCTATTATTTTAATATGCTCTTGAGTCTTTTAAAATTTGATTTTAAAATATCATTTATTTATAAGGCATGAAATAAAGGCAAGAAAAGAAATTAAGTGCTTGAAAATGTTTAAATAAAAGATTTCTAGTTCTCAAGAGATCAGAATTCCATTGGCACTATATTCAGTAACATCCAAGGATGTCTGGCATGCCTATTAGAAGTCAACCTTTGCTGTTCTGTATCAATCATGATATGGAAGAACATCAGAAACAGTTAGGCCAAAGGTCTAAAGCCACTGAGATGGGAGATAAAAGATGGAGCTAATCAGATGCTTGGAGAGTCCAGAAACCAAAGCATGGATTTAGAATGAAAGCACTCAGCTATTTCAGACACAGCAAACAGAAAAGAGCATGACCTTCAGCTGGGGAGAGGATGCATCAGGTCCAAAACTTCTGAAAGGTCACGGATTATAAACGAAGGAATGCTGATAAAAATACAGACAGGAGTAAATTGCCTTAAAGCCTGGTGACCTGAGAGACATATTTGCCCCACTATTCTTTCCTGTATAAGAGAGAACATCTTTTATCCCAGATACCAAAAGCATTGAAACATTTTCTCCCACAGTTTTCATTCACCTCTTATAATATTAATATAATCAAAATTCACTCTTCCATTTATATGAGAAGTTCTTAATATATCAGCAGCAGTTCTTCAGGTTTTTTTTCAATCCTGTTAGGAATTAAAAAGGAGCTTGGGGACTACATAACATGTGAGAAGGCCACAGTGGAGTAATAGAATAGGTGTGGGTCACATGATAATTAAAATGCATTTGGAATCAAGATTTATTTTTCTGGCAATATCATTAATTTCAAACAATGGGCTATACTTCCAAAACACAGAATGTGCTTCCACTTGATAGCTGACAATATAAAAACAAAACCATACTTTTGACTTCAGAAATTAAAACAGAGGTACTTTTACCATACTGTGGAGAATTGTATAAGTCATTCATATGTTTTCTGATAATTTTACAGGCAATATTTTATTTTTTGTTTTAAGTCACTGTCTTAAGCCCAATTAACAAGTCCAACTTTAGTTCACAGATATTAATATATGTATCTTTCAAGCATTATGCATTTTGCCATATATAATTCAGTACCAGAAGAGAGGCATGCAGAGTTATATTTTTTTTAATTGGGTGATGGGTCAACATGGAAGTGCATATACAGAAGGCTGCATGCTCAAACTCAATCTGTATGTACTTTGTGCTATTAGAAAACTACTTCTTTAGACTTGAAACTTTAAAAATATAGGCTCTTTTCCCAACTCATGAAAAAATACTGATTATTTTGATGATTTCAGTATTGATTTCCTGGGAACCTGCTGGCCATGACGACCAGGAAAGCATGTAGTCCATCATTAAGCCTTCATTCTACCTCCTCTTCTCCAAATCCAATCCTGCAGTCTCATCCTCAGTTCTGTAGCAGATCATATGCTGTGACTTCACCTTCTTCTCTGCCCCCACCTGCAGAAGATCACTCAGATATTCTCCTAGAGCTTCCCTTACTCCCCATCCTTGGTTTCAGCCACATACTTCTACAGATGTTCCCAAGAACCTGCTGCACAGGGAAACAGATAGACCAAGAAAGCACGTAAATGATCTTGAAATCTTCACTCTCATTCCTCTTCTCCAAAGGCAATCTTCAAGTCTCATGCCTAGATCTGTAGCAGAATATGATCTGTGGCTTTTCTTTCCTTTCTTACACCATTCCTAGGGGAATAAACAGGTGCTGGTGGTACACCCTGCATTCTTTTCTACCATGGACAACCTGAACCCCCATGTTGTAGACAAATTTCTAAATGGTCTTACTAAATAAAAAAAACTCGGAGCCAAATATAGGGGTGAAAGCCTTAGAGAGATCAGGGAAATAGAGAAAGCGACAAGCCAACCTTACCTCACCAGCTCTGCAGCTTCCAAATGCAAGTTACTTCCTGTCTACCTATACCTATGTGGCTTGCTGTTCTGTCATCTGATTTGTTCTCTGTCTAGCTACATCACTTCCTCTTCCTGGCCACTTCATGTCACTTCATGTCTGTACAGGCCTCCAGAACTCTATGGTTGGTACTGGGATTAAAGGTGTATGTCACCATGCTTGGCTCTGTTCTCTAGTGTGGCCTTGAACTCACAGAGATTCTGCCTGCTAAGGGATAGGATTAAGAGTGTTTGCTACCACTGCCTGACTTCTTTGTTTACTTAAAATGGCTTGCTATTTCCTCTGATCTCCAAGCAAACTTTATTTATTAAAGCACTAATAAAATATCACCATATTTCAGCACAAATAAAATATCACCACACCGTGCTCCTTCTAGCCCATTTCTATTCCTAAGTGTCTGCTTCCAATAACCTGAACCTCCAGTGGCAACATATAGGAGTATCTCAGAAGCATTCATACTAGGCAACTCACAACTGAGAACCTGAGAATTCATGTGAGATTCAGAAAGGGAAACAGAACATGGAAAAGAACAACCATCCATCAAAGACAAGACTAGATATAAGCCCACAAAATTGCAATTATCTCAAACATAGATGCCTAGATACTAGGATAAAAGTATACTCAATAAAAGCCAGGACCATATGTCTCCACTAGATCCCAGCAAATCTACTTGAGTAGGAACCAAAAAATGCACTATACATGAAACAAAAGACAAGGATCTCAAAATAGCCTTTATGACTATATTAGAGGTTCTTAAAGAGGAAATCAATAATCCTTTAAATAAGTCAACAAAAACCCAAGCAAAATTTGGGATCAAATGGATAAAATAGTTCAAGACTGGCAAGTAGAAATAAAATCAATAGAGAAAACCTAAACCAAGAGAAAACTGGAAATGAAACATTTGGGAACTTGAACAGGAGCCTCTGAGGCAAGTCAGCAGAATACAAGAGATAGAAGAAATCATCTTAATAAGACAAGATAGAAGATATGGAAACATTCATTAAAGAAAATGTCAAATCTATAAAAATTAAAACATGAAACAATCAGGAAGTGTAGGATTCTATAGAAAAGACCAAATCTGTGAATAATAGGAATAGAGGAAGGCACAGGTCAAAGACATTGAAAATATTGTCAACAAAAGTATAGAAAAAAATTTCCACATCATAAACAAGAAGGATTTATTCCTATTCAAGGTACAAGAAACATTCTAGTTTGGAATGAATGAATATATACATATACATACACACATATGTATGTATATATTCAACTTCATTTTCTCCCCATGGCTTCAGCCTCTCTTATACTTCAGCTTGTTCTCCACAGGCTCTCACATCCATAACTTTGTCCCCTTTGATTTTTAGTTTTTGTTATTTATGCTAAAGTTCTCATCTTTTTGGACACAGCTCTTTCTTTCTGAAACATATGCTCCTCTTTTCCTTGTTGGAAATAAAATTACAGATTTGTAGGAAGTAATTGGAACAAATTACTCTTAAGATGAGTTTATCAGAAGATGAGGCCCTGAGTAGGGAGCACAGCCCTTCAGGTTCTAAGAAGAGCTTCATTACGAGAGATAGCCACTATATACAGCCTGATGATAGTCCTAAAGATAAGAATCTTCAAATTCCCAGAAAAAAAGGGGCTCTCTGGCTCCTAGAAACTTGTAGAGCATATCAAGAAATTCCATACTATATAACTTATCTAGACCTAGCCAACATGCTAAAGGGCCATATAGCAACGATCATGGGGGCAGGCAAAAGTTAGCACCATAAATGTATCTCTCTAAGCTAGCTTTTCTAGTCTAGGCCTGAGTGCTCTGTCACACAAGGTGACTGTCAGGTTTTGTCCTAAGGGAGAGTTTGCATGGAGTGTGACTTGATTTCTGAGGGGTATGGGAAGCTATGTTCTAACAGTCTTGAACTGATTATATCCACATAAATATTAACACTGTTCTCTAGTGTTATTCACTGAGGATCCTGGGTAAATTTCTGTCATTGTACATATATATGAAGCAACATTAAAATGATTTTTTTTCTATATTGAATTGCAGAATTCCTTGGGATCATGCATGCTTAGTACCGTATTCATATCAGTAAATTCACAGCCTCATACCACATTTGGCAACTTCTGGAGAATCTAGGCCTCCTAAATAAACAGGCTCTAAACAAACTTGGCTGTGAGCAAGGTAGGGACACTTCCACCTCCTCTTCTACCTTCCATCAGAGGACCAAGGACAGACTGACTACAGTCACATAGCCTAGTCACATGTTATTAGCTAAGCCTGATTTCTTGTGGTACAAGTCTTCTTCCCTAAGAAATTTAAAAATAGAGAAATCAAGTGTGGGTGAAGCCTCTCAACCCCATGTTCCTGCTCTCTTATCCTGCCTGTCTTCCTGCCAGCATTATAAAACTATTATGCAAAAGACAATTTATTCAGGACATTCTCTTGATCCCCATCTCTTTTGCACTGCCTATCTAATAACTTTACGATTAGTGTAGAAATCTCAGAGAAAGATATCCTTGAGATAAATGAGCCTATGGGAAGCTTTCCTACACTTGCCATTGTGTTCTCTAAATCTAGTTCCAAAAGTTTTTAGTATTTAGCCCAAGTTTTGGGAGACAAGCTTATAAGGATTACCTAGGAGAGGAGCGAAGACAAATCTCTATTCTTAGGACCAAGTCTTCCTCACCAAAGCTTTTGTCCTTTTCTTTAAAGCTTTTGCCCTTGCTCAACAGTGCTTCTATTAATCTGCCAGGGCATATTGCCATCCTCACACCTTTGATTTGTCTATTAAATTTTCCCAGGTCTTCATGAGTACCCAAGCCCATCAAGATGGCTCTAAACTGAAAATCCTACTACTAGTTTGTCATGAGTGACTGTCCTCTGATCCAAGCAACTACAATCTTGGTGAGTTCAGCTGTCTCATCCCTCTTCCCTTCAAAGGAGCATCCCAGCTGACTGTGTTGATGATGTACACTACCTCATAGAGGGGAGGTTAGGTATGACCATCACCTGACTATCAGCTGCTGCCTACCACCTGCCAATGCTACATGTGCAGCCCGGGTCTAGGTGATGGTAGTATATATAGAGGTTAGGAAAGACTACATCTATGGGGAGGGTGCTTATCTAAGTGGCCACAAGAGATTCCCTAATCTTTCCGTGTAAGGCTTTCCAGGTGCTGCCAGTTGGGGAGAGAAGTGCATACAACTGTTTAACCATTTACCTGGGCCAATCAGAAAACCCAATAAATTTGTTGGTTCCCCAGAGTATACTTTGGCATAATTGTTTTTGGACCCTTAAGAAGAGGGTACAAATTCCTTTATGTGTCCTGAATGGAAGAACTTTTAGTGCTGCCAAGAGGCCCAGCCCCTAGCAGGTCAGAGAGGCTGGAAAGGAGGTGTGAAATAGGCTAACTACTGGATAGATGCACAGACTCACACAGGAACTTGATCTGAGGGCCAAAGCTTAATTCTTTATTTTATTTTTCTCTCTGCTGGTTGACCTTATTCTGTTCTTTTTTCTAACTTTGTTTTCTTTCTTTCTTTCTTTCTTTCTTTCTTTCTTTCTTTCTTTCTTTCTTTCTTTCTTCTTCTTCTTCTTCTTCTTCTTCTTCTTCTTCTTCTTCTTCTTCTTCACAGTTGTTCTCCTTCTGTATCTTTCCTGATGTTATCCTTTTATTTCTTCCCTGATGGTTCCCTTTTATTTCTTTCTTGGTGTTTTTTCTTCTTCTTCTTTCCTTCCACATTTTTCCCTTTTTTCTTTTCTTCAGTATCTCTTTTTTTAATTCCTTTTATGCCTCCTAAGACAAAGATTTCTATGCAAAAAATATTACCTCATAACCACAAGTTACATACTTACCAAAAACAAATTAAAATCTTTACTCAAGAAGAAATCATATTAAGATCACAAGTTACATGTTTTCCTGAGAAGCCCACAAGCAGTTAAACATTTTTCTTTGTATTAATTTTCCTACCATAACCTCTGCAACCCAAATCAATGATTCTTTTATTACTGATTAACAAAGTTTCAAGCAATCTAGGTAGATTTCAGCCTGTTCCTTTTGTTCTGGCAGGCAGCTGTTTGCAGTTTCTGTGGAACAGATTTCTATCCTTAATTCTATGCTAGAGAGACTTCAACAGAGTGGTCAGCTAACCATCTGTTTTTCTCTACACATAATAGGATCATTTAATTTCCTTTTACAGCTGTGTTTTAAAAAGGTACATATAGGAATCTGTGATTAATTCTGTAAGTTACATGACCAAGGAACTCAGGCCTAACCTTTGGTGTAGAGACATAATTGCTTTCTTTGATCATCAGCCTGTTTTTCCATGGGCAGAATTTATGGGTCTATAATACAGGAAACTTCCTTCCTTCTTCTCAGTTTTTATTCTCTGTAAATCTCATATTTAATAGAAGAGAAAGTAACTTGTAGCCAGTTTTTGCCTTTTTTATATCTCTTGTTGGAGTAATTAGCAGAATAACCTAAACCATTTCTGTAATCATCTTTACTGTCTTAACCACCTGTATCTTTTAGGCTAACTCAGAAAGTCCAATTAAATCATAGATTTAACTAATCATCATTACTCTTGTAAGAATTATCTTCATTATGATCTACAAGTAAATTACCCAACGAGGACTGGGATTTTCCCAAGAAACAATCATACTATACTAGATACAATGGGATCCATTCATATAGTAATCACACCATGCCAAATATAACAAGAACACAGCAAGAGCAAGCAGTTGGAAGCAGAGGCCATTCTGAAGAAATACCCCCCACCCTCTCACCTCCCACAACTCCCCATTGGGGCTTTGCTTCTCCAGGGTTTAGGTTTGCTATTTGGTGAATTGACTCTATAAGCTCCATTGCTGACTGCAGCTCCTTTGACATGGGCACCAACATTTTCACTTTAGCTATGGAGGTCAAAAGTTTTAGCCAGAACTGCCAAAGTTTTCTGGCGTGTAGCTCAATTTAATTTTCCCATCTTGGCTTGGTGACAGTTCCAAAGAAAGCCTGAATGTCAGGAAGACAGACACTTGTTTTCTGCTTTCTCTTGTCCATACCATTTGATTTACCTTTCAACACAAATACCACAGCTATTATCTTAAGGGGAATAAGATGGAGTCATTTTGAGTGACAATGGCCTAGAAGCACAGATTTAGGTTATGCCAACATTCCATGTTCCAGTGTGGAAGCAGTTTCATGAAGTTTTTATAGTTTTACAGAGCAAGGAAGGTCATAAATGAAAGCAATTATAAAAGGCATTAGGGGGTACATAATAGAGGAGGGTACATCATGGAGGCGGGTGCATCGAGATGGGGGAAGCTATTCGATAGGTCCAAGACGTTATCTAATGACATTCTTAGCTTTTGAGTTGGTGGAAGATCTGTTAAGTTAATAGGCTCCCAAAAGGCTTCCATCTGTCATCTATCGTCACAAGATGTTGATTCTGACACAGAGGAGGACAAGGAATGACTCTCTGGAGGGTCACAACTTAGGCCAAGATAAGGTAATTACCCTCTGGTCTTACAGGCACTCCAATCACTCTACAGTAGTGAAATTCTAATCAGCCAATCCTTTTCTGCAGACTCAGATTCCTTTCAGGAATTTTCCTTTACAGCCTTGCAGGTTTCAGGAGTTTTCAACACTGCTTCATTTGGTGCTCCCTTCTCCTATTTGACTGCCCTTTTCCAGTAGCAACTACTGTAAAAATCCTGCACCTTCTGTCCTCCTTTTTTGTTTCTTTGTGTACTCTGCAGGGATAAAGGGCTACTTTGCTTCCTTCTATGAAAGCTTCCCTCACACTAGGAAATCCATCCTCATTCTCTCCTCTCAGTTCTCTCATTCTGGTCAGCCAACAGCCACTCACCACCTGCTGCTGTTGTCGTTAATACAGCATTGCACGGCAGGAGGGAGCATGTCATGACTGACAGTGTTTACAAGTCCAGTTTTCTTTCTTTCTCCTGGCCAAACTTCCTGATTTCAGAAATCTACAGGTGGGCAAGCTTATAGTTTCTCTCTCCCTTACAGCTTATTCATGGCCCACTTCAGCTTATGAGCCTTTTAACTCATCTCTGAGATACACTCTAAACATCAATTTAAGTTCTATAAGCAGACTCCAAAATGGCTTCTCTGTAGCATATAAAAATCTCTTCATCGACACATGTACTTAGTAATGCTGTTCTTCATATCCCTTACTCTGTACTGTAGAGATTGCTAAAAGCACTTAGAAATTCTGCACAGATGCACGCAATCCCTTTGCACATTTGCTTAATTGAGTCACACAAAAAATAATAATAAACATTAAAATAATTTGTCTCCTTTACAGCATTTCTTACTAATAATAACCTGCTTACTCATTGATTTTAAGTCTACGTGACAGATGGCACTTTCAAACATTTGCCCTCTCTAGGCCTCATTGCATGTTTAAATTAGGCTCTGTACATTGAGATCACAATCTTCAACCTCAATTGGATTAAGGAAATTTTACGATTAAATGTAATATTGTTTTATATTCTTTGAGCTTCTTGTTAACATATTGACAATTATTTAACGTAGTTGTTTTGAGGCATTTACTTTTCCTGCTGTTGGTCTGTTATATATGTTCATGGGAACTGTTTTCATATATTTGTCTTATGTGTGGTTTTTTTTTGTCCTATGAAAAGACTAACAAAATTTGTGGCCATCTTTCTTACTAAAATGTATTAATTGGTTCTCTAGGCATGTGCCTAATTTTAAGATGTATGCATATATGGGTATGTATTTGTATATAAAGAGAGGTTTCATTTTTGTCAAGGCATAGTAAGATATACCTTTAACTAAGTTAGAAAAGGTCTTTTGAAAATCTTGTTTGCCTACTTCAAGACACACAAAGGAATCTTAAGCTTTATAAATGATCCTAGTGTGCTACATTAGAGTATAGATGCAATTTCCATTTTGCAGTACATTTAGGATGAAAAGTTCATGTTTGACAGGTTTTCCCTATTTTTTTTTCTTTTTTCTTTTTTTTTTTGGTTTTTTTCAAGACAGGGTTTCTCTGTGTAGCTTTGAGCCTTTCCTGAAACTTGCTTTGGAGACCAGGCTTTCCCTATATTTTTGAGTGTTATACAGGACATCCCTCTTAACCAAACTGTCACCATCTTCAGGAGTTCTTCTGGGCCTGTTCCTAGAAGATCACCTCACCTGGGCTTGTTGATTTTTGACTTTCCCTAATATAAGGAAGAGTGAGCAGGGTCCTCACTTGAGGATCCAACCATCCTTCTCAATCTATTGTATGAAATTCTGTCTTAATGACACACAGTCACAGGGTCTCTGGAAGGGCTGGATTATATAGACAGGGAAAGATGAGAGGTGCAGCTCCTTCTACATAGTCATAGGGAATCCATCATCTTTGTGGTATGCCAACCTTCCAAGAAAGCTGCCCACAACCACTCACTCATTTTTATGTAAGTAAGACTAACTAACTCTGGTTTCTTAGGGTAAACTTTTGTGGAATCAAACTTGTGTTTGTCATTGGGACATGGCAAGGGGTTGGGTTTGTTTGTGTTAGATCTTACACAGTAACCATCAGAGCTAATATTCACTCCGCAATGATTTAAATATTTAGGATACAATGTGAATGGATTTTGTAACATAAATCTCAAAAGGTCTTATAATAAAAAACCCAGAGCCAGATATTGGGATGAAAGCTGAAAGATCAGAGAAGCAGAACAACCAGCCACTAGCTTACCTCTATGAAATACTCAGTCCCAAGAGAGTGAGTTCCTGTTTCCTCATGCCTTATTCACGTTTCTGTGTCCTGCCACATAACTTCCTGGGATTAAAGGGGTGTGTCACCACTGCCTGGTTCTGTTTTTCTCATGTAGTGGCCTTGAACTCACAGATCCAGATGGATCTCTGCCTCCTGAAAGATAGGATTAAAGGTGTGTGCCACCACTGCCTGACCTCTATGTTTAATTTAGCAGCTGGCTCTGTCATCTGATCCCCAGGTAAGCTTTATTGGGGTACACAATATATCACCACATTTGCCCTTTTTTGTATAAAATAATAAAAGAATGTTATAACTAATATAAGAAAAACTATATACAATAAGTATATACAATATATACAGGCAATAAATACATCAATAATGTCTAGTCCATTACCATTTGACAAATTCAGAGAAAATACTCCATTATTTATACTATCTTTGTGAATCTAAAGCATTGTGTATAATTCACCTTCTATCCTAATTTGTATTATCAACCCAAAACTATCTTTTGATATCTTTCAAACTTATACACTTTACACCTCTTTAGTGAGTTTCTTTTCTGAATTTGTTAACACGGAAAGCTATAATTATAACTACCTAATCTTCAACTCCCTCAGACAACCAAGAAGAAAATAATATTAACTGAGTAAACAGGAAGTACAAACAAATGAATTCCAAAAAACGTGAGAAATGACAGAAACAGCTGGCTGCCTGGACAGTCACCCAAGGTTCTTCTGCAACATTGGGGTATCCAATTTTGGCATACAGGCCTAGAATATCTGACAGATTTTTCTGTGAAGCAGGATTTTCTGAAGGGCTGTCCTACTTTGTCTTGGCAAGGTGCAGCAGTCCTTTCCTTTATATCCTGTTGTCCATTTTAGACAGCATACTGTTAGCAGTTGAGGCAAGGGCATTTTCTTGCCCAGTGGCTAACTTGCCACAAAGAAAGTAAACTCCATAAGGAATTTTTTCAATGCCTGTCATCTTCTCTGAAGTATATTGGTGCTGCCAGGATGAAACATGTCTCATTGTCATTAAAAAAAAAGAATCTATGTTATTAAAGTATCTTAAATGCCGTATTCTGTAGATCTCTGAACTGTTTGAAGATGGCCTGTCTATCTAAAATGTATTTCTGCTTGACCTTGAAAACATACCTAGCATGACTGTAAGTGTGATTGTAATGACTATTAACTTGTATTTCTTATATCCTAATTAGTTGATAATAATAACTTTTAAGGACTAGCAATTTCCATTACATTGTTAAATGAACTATATAGCTACAATACTTTGAACAAGATCAGAAATATATGTACAGTATTTTCTAAAAAAAAATCAATCTCAAATTTGTATCAATATACATAATTTGTATACAAATATACAAAAATCCAATCCAATGTAAAATATTTAAAACTAGTAATTTTGCTTTTTAAAAGTAGATTCAATAATCTACCATTTTTATCTTGTCATGTCCATATTCTCTCTTTTTTCTTTTCAAAGTAGGTTCAATAATTTACCCTTTATCCATCATTTATATATCTTTTTTTAATCAGAGTAGATTCAATAATCTACTTCTTATCTTATCATATCTATATCTTCTTTTTTTCCTTTTCAGAGTAGATTCAATAGTCTGCCTTTTATCTTATATCTATATCCTTTTTTTCTTTTTTTGTCCTTTTTTTTTTTTCAAACAATAACCCAAAATCTAATCTCCTTTGTTTAGCCTTTTTCCTAACTGTTATCAATTATCAACTTGTAACAAACCATCCTAAACAATTATCCATTTATTATGACAATTATCCATAACCTATTGAATGACAAAAACCACCCACCCCACCTCTTGTGAATGTGGACATCATTTTCTTAAAATTACTTTCTGCTGTCTGAGTGCAATGACATATTTAGGGGATCCTGAAAAGAAAAAAATTGGGTTAATTATCAAGTCTTGGGAAAGGTAGCTGAATCATTTGTTGTCCAGCCTCTGAATAATGGGAAAATGCAGAGCTTGTCCCAAGTTCTTGCTCAAGTAGACTGTAAGCCTGGGTCATCTTAACTAGCCATCTCAAAATTGTCCTGAGCAGTTTGTAATCCAAAGCTGATCTTTGGGTGATGTTTGTCATCTTAGTGGTATTATCATCGTACTGATGGAATTGTCTTTGTAGGGCCCCATTATCTTTTTGGAGACTTAAAAGTCACTGTTAGGCATGGTCATAGTTCCCTGCAGAAAACAGATGAGACTCAAATCTGAAATCATGTGTAGCAATCTAGATGAAGCCTTTTTTCTGAGATTAGTTAGTACTCTATGTGACCATTAATATCATGACAACAGTTCAATATATATATGTATAATATATATGTATGTATAATATATATGTATATAATTTATAAGATATATATCTTATAAATTTTAATATAAAATTCATACCTTAAGAAAAGTTTTAAAGAGTCAAAATAAAACCAAAGAATTATGAGATTAGTGGCAATAGAATATTTATTTAATTTTGGATTTTCTTCTGTACCTTATCAGTTGGCTCTTCTGACATGATACCGAGATTTTGGATTTTCTTTTTAACAAGTATACTTGGGTTTAGAGAAGGAGAGAGCCATGCTCCAACTCCAAAACCAGCTTTAATTTTTAATGGAACTGGAGCTGCATAAAGACCATTTGCATTATGTGTCTATAGAGAACATCAGAAACAAGCATTTAAGAAGACATGAAATTTTATCCTGTTAGATATGTGATATGCCAGTAAGCCAATTTACTCTTTTTCTTAAGACATTTTTTCTGGATGATTTGTCCTTTTTCTTCAGATATCTCATTTGTCCAGTGTTCTTCAGATTCCTTAGCCTTCATTCCCCTGAAAGACAAAAACAAAAATCCTTCCTCAACCCTAACTATGAGGAGGTTCCCAATCTAATCTTTATCAACTTTGATTTATACTTATTCCTGATTTTTTTGTTTGCTCTTCTATGGCTGTTCTATCACACCAAGCAGTATGTTTTTTTAGAATAGGCATTAGGTTCTTTAATTGCTCTGGGAAGAGGTTTCTTCTATGATAGCAGGAAAAGGTTGAATCTAATTTGTCACGGGGGCCTGTAAGAGGCCCCTCAGGGAGTTTCTGGATGGCAAAGGCAAAGAATTACCTTGTCTGTCCCTTGTTGATCTACATTTGTTAGTCCAATGTTTGCCTTTACCACACCTTCTTCATAATCCAGAAGGGAGAGGCATTCTGTTGCCAACATCCCTTGAAAAACATTGTTTCTAGGAATGCCCTGTTCATAGTCCCTTTTTAGATGATCTTGTTTACTGCAATTAAAACACCAAACATTATTATTTTTCTTCAAACCTATGGAAATCACCTCTCCTATCCAAATATCATCATGATCGTGAGATTCAATATTAATTTTATCTTGGATCCATTCCTCCAAAGGTGCTGATCTTGCCTTTCATAGCATAATTACCCCTTTGCATTGTGCATTAACATTTTCAAAAGCCAGAGATTCAGTTATTATCTGTCTAGCTTCTGAATTTGGTATCATTCTATTTACTGCTGAAGACAGTCTTTGTAAAAAGTCAGTGAAGGATTCTTTTGAGCCCTGTATAACTTCTGTAAATGACCCAATTTTCTTTCTTACTTCTTCAGTTCTGTCCCAAGCATTCAAGGCTTCCATTTGACTTACAGTTAGGGTATGGTCATCATATAAGGATGGTTTGTATATCAGTATAATCACCTTCTCCAAAAAGTTGATCTTGGGAAATTTCCATACCTCTAGCCCTACATCATTGTTCAATGGTCATAGCTTCCTCCTTCTACCAGGTCCTCTGTTGTAACTGGGGACCAGTCTTTAAGACTGCTGTAATTAAATCTTTCCAGTCTTGAGGATTAATTCTATTACAAGTTGACCATGAGTTTAACATCTACTTAATGAATTGAGAATGCATACCATATGACACTATTGCTTCTTTGAATCTCCTCAAATCTAACATTTGCACAGTTGTCCAATAAGCTCTTACACAGCCTTGAGCATTTGGCAGTTCCTGTATGGTTACTAGATAGATTAAGGTTGGCTATTTGAAAGCCTTACACTGTTTTTCTGTAACTGTGTAATGCAATGTTGAGATTGATTCACCTTTAAATTCCTCTATCTGGGTCTGAATTTCTCTGTGTTCTGTTTTAACAAGTTTTTCTAAAATTTTTATCTTGGAACTCACATTAACCAACTTTTTCAATGATAAAACAGAAATGATCAAACAAATAATATTTATGATTGACATTACCTCTATCCCATCAACATTAATTATCCTCTCATTTAGTTATTCCGTTTTCAGACCACCTAATGTGTTATCAAACAGAGACTAAACACCCTCCATTGTAAAAATGTTTCCCATTTTTTAATGTGGGAAAAAAGTCTCTTTTAAGTAATTTCTCCCTTTAAGAAATCTTAATTGACTTACCAATTCTGCCCATTATGTAGAGCAATAGAAGCCCAAGCAGGTTTCGAGGCAGCTACCTAGTATAGTAGCAACCCAAGATGGGGATCCAGGGAGAGCCCTCAACCCACCAGGAGAGAAGAAGTGAAAGATTCAGCCATCTGGATCCAGCTGGCTAGAGACTCCAGCCCATGTAGGATGGAGACTCCTGTCTCATGCAGCTCAGGACTGAGATGGGGCATGCAAGGCAAAAGGCAAGTACCTTTTGTGTGAATTTGTGTCACAAATGTTGGGCTTAAAATAAAAAATCCAAAGCCAGATATTAGGATGAAAACTGAAAGATCAGAGAAGCAGAACAACCAGCTACTAGCTTACCTCTGTGAAATAGTCTCAAGAGAGCATGTTCCTGTTTCCTCATGTCTTATATACCTTTCTGTGTCCTGCCATATCATTTCCTGGGATTAAAGGGGTGTGTCACCATTGCTTGGTTCTGTTTCTCTCATGTAGCCCAATGTGGCCTTGAACTCACAGAGATCCAGATGTATCTCTACCTCCCAAGTGATAGGATTAAGGGTATGTGCCACCACGGCCTGACCTCTATGTTTAATTTAGTGGCCGGCTGTGTTGTCTGATTCCATGGTAAGCTTTATTAGGATACACAATATATCACCACAGGGTTTCTCAGATTTCAATATGTTTTCCAAAATTTAATTTAAAATACAGTTTAGGGGCTGGGAAGATGGTAAGGCACTGGCCACATGAGCATGAAGATCTAAATTCACGTCCCCAGAAGTCACATAGAACTAGATATGGTAGATTATCTATAACTCCACAGCTCTTGTGGAAAGAGAGAAAGGAGAGGCAGGAGAGTCCTCAGAAACCCACAATTCAGCTACCCTGACATACACAACAGTAAACATCTAGAGACCATTTCTCATATAAAGAGGAAAGAAGAACCAACGTCCAAGGGTGTCCTCTCACCTCCACATTTGTGCTGTGGCACTTGTGTGCCAATATTCACACCAATAAACACAACAACACACATTCAACATTTCAAAACTAAAACATAGACATTTTATTAAAAAAGAATTGTATTTAGAATTTGCTAAACAAAGACATGATGAAAGCAACCATCAAAAAAGAAAGTTATGGATGTAAAATACATTTTGATAAGCAAAATTAAAAAGGAATTTCCTTTGGGTAAAAAGGATTTTATCTGATAAAATAAGATTTTTGTTTTAATGTAAATCATTGTTCCCAAAAGGAAATACACAAGAAGACTATAATAAAAGATAAAATTACATTTTAAAAGACTGCAAGAATTGAAACTTAATAATTACAGGAATATAACTCTAAGCTGACTATAATTAATTATTAAAATTATTAGGCAAAATTCAATACTCTGAAACAAAACTAGTACCAAAATAAGATTTTTAACTTTTTAAAAGCCTTTCCTTCATGTATTATGTTTATTTTTTTAGACCATATTTTATTTTTAAAATTATTCTTATTTCTTTTTTCCTTCGGAGAATGAATGTTTTTTCTTCATGAATGTAAATGCACCATATGTCTATAGCATTCATGGAGGCCTAAAGAGAGCATTAAATTTTCTGTAAATAGAGTTACAGATGGCTGTTAGGTGGCAAGTCAGTGGTTGGAACTAAACCCATGTCATCTGCAAGAGCAGTAAGTGCTCTTATCCTCAGAGCCATCTCTCCACTCTTCATACTGCATTCTTAGTTATTTAAAGTTTGAATACAATTCTTGTATTTTATATCACATGTGAATGTGATGTCAAATATGTAAGCTAAAGCAAAACAAAATAAAATGAGAATCACAATCATCAATACATTCCATATGATCTAGAGATTTCATTCTTAAGAGTGTAGCCAATCATTTCTCTCTTCTAAAGACTTTTTTCCTGCTTGCTCACCCACAACTGTATCAGATCCAGGGAATACATATTTCTAGTATCCTGGGAGAATATTTGCTCCAGGCAAGCATTAAATGTAAATGCCCCAAGAGGAACTTTAAAAGCTATATCTTTGCTGAACATTGAAGCATGCCTGACTTCAGCAAGATAGTTGGAATGTTAAAGTTCCAGAAACAAAATGCCCTCTACACCTTATTCTTTTAAACAGCCAGTCATAGTGATATTTTATTTGTACTGAAATGTGACTTGTATGTTAATAAATAAAGTTGCCCAGGGGTCAGAGCTATTAGCAAAGCCATAGCGAAAGCTGGGCGGTGGTGGTGCACGCCTTTAATCCCAGCACTTGGTAGGCAGAGATAGGTAGATTTCTGTGTGTTCAAGGATACAGCCAGCATTGGAGACACACGCCTTTAATATCAATACCAACCATAGAAGACCTGGAGGTCTGTACAGACAGGCAGTGACGAGGCAGTTATGTGGTTGGGTTTACAACCAATGAGAAGGCAGAACAGAAAGTCTTTATAAAGACAAACACACAGGAAGTAGTTCTCTTTGTGGAGAGGTACAACAGCAGTGGCAGGAAGGGTAAGGTTTTTAATCTCAGCTCTTAGCTATCGCTCTGACCTCTTGGCTTTCTTCTCTGAATCGGCTCTGTGTTTCTTATTTAATAAGACAGTTGATTACATCTACAGCCAGTTTATAGCCCATGATCTAACATCCCTGTAACATGAACTTCTGTGTCTGCAGAGCTCAACAGCTTGCATCAGACAATGTACTTCCCTGACTGAATAAAAGATCTGAAACCATTTTCAAAAGCTATTCCAACCAAACAGAGACATGATATTTGTGTGGGAATACTCTGAGACACTCCCAGCTTTGCATCATGATTCTCAAGTCAAACTTGATATTATACTGTGTTCATAAGAGAATGCTTACTCCTCTATAGGTAGAATCAATCTTTTGAATGTATGTTTTCACCTTAGTTGAGCCTTCTTCACTTGATATTTTAGAAATACTAAATATGTTCTTTTGATGTTTCTATGCTCTCCTACATTATAACTGCTGAGAAAAAAAAAACATACCTTATAAACTAGCCAAACTGTTTTTTATGATATTTTTAGAGTTTTTTAAAATTAATTTTTACTGTAATTATGTGTGTAATACAGATAATGTATTGATATTATTTCCCCACCCTTTCCTTTACCCAGGCCTTCCCCTTACCCATATACCCCTTCAGTACTCAATACCCTTCCTATATACTCCCTCTCTCAAATTCATGGCCTCTTTTCTGTTATTATTTTTACATGCACACATACATCTATATGAATAAACATAAAAGCAACCTACAGAGCAAATATTGTATTGGTCATATGTAGATGTTTATAAGCCTGACATCTTCATAATGAAAAACCAATTAGGAGGATCACTCCTGGAAGGATTGATTCTCTTTCTCAGCAGTCATTAATTGCCTTTTAGCTCCTCATCTATGAGTAGGGTCTTGTTAGTGCCCTCCAATCTTCATCAGCATGTCATATGACGCTATTATTCAATTCTTCTTTTAGGCAGCTCTATTGTTGAGAGTCATGGCTGAAGCGTTCCTGTCATTTATAGAAGATACAATCTCAAAGCAAATGTCCTGGACCTATGACCACCTCCTCATGTTCCCTGAGCCTTAACATACAAGTTATATTGTAGACTAACCAGCTGGAGGTGGGCACACCATGGTCAGGTTGTGTACTACTGTGACAATCCATTTGCTGCAAAAAAAAAAAAAAGGACGTACTTTGATGAGGGGTGAGAACTACACTAGTCTATGGGTATAAGGATAAGTACTTAGAATTCAACTGAAAAGTATACTTGTTTGGGAAAGTAGCTGTAGTTGGTTTCCTCTAGATTCCACCATTTAATCACTCATGGGTATTTGGCTAGGATCGCAATATTGGGTTTGAATTCCTTCCTATTGAGTAGGCCTTATGTCAAATCCAACAGCTTTTAGTTATTGCCATGATTTAAGTGCCACTATTCTTACTTTGGGAATATCTTGCTGTGCTGGTCCTTGCTCTGATTCATAAGCATAAATGCTGGATAGAATTACTGAACCATTTTCTCCACTGACAGTTTGCATAGAGACTATGGATATCATAAAAGCCAAGTTTTCAGGCAAAATCAATCTATATTACTTAAAATCCTGTGTCTGAAGTGCACAATATCTTCAGTAATACTTACCTTCAAGTTCTAGAAGTCAATCAAGGACAATAGCAATTGCATATATTATTCTGGGAATTGCTTGAACTCCCTGACTAAATAAAAAAGCGGTTTATCATGCCTGGAACTTGGGATTTTGTTACTCTCTGGCTCTAGGAGGGATCATTATTTCCCTAAATGGTTTGTAATTTCCTTAAAAGTGCATATGCATACACTTATGCATATCATATATAATTTTAGGTTAATGTAAAACAATATAATTCTCTATGACTTTTTTGAGCATCCTTCCTATAATTTACTCCTACTTGCTACCTCTCCCTCTGTATTGCCCTTCATATTCCCCAGTTAGAGCCTTGCTATTTTCCCCTTTATCACAGGTAACATGATAGTCCCTTTGCTAGAGAACACTTCCTCCATCGTGGTATGTTTTTACATTCGTAACTTCTTACATTACTCCAAGTTAAATATGCATATATGAAGCTTTAGAGCTATGAACTATAAATAAGAAAGAACATGTAGCCTTTGCTTTTCTGGGTCTGGGTTATCTCCCATGGTACAATATTTTCTAGTTTATTTACCTGTAAATTTAATTTTTATTTCGCCTGAATAATATTCCATTGTGTATGTATATTACTTTTTTATTATTCATTCATTAGCTGAAGGACATTTAGGTTGTTTCCATTTCTTAGTTATGAATACAGCAGCAATGAATATGGCCAAGCAAGAATCTCTGGATTCGGGTATTGGACCCTTTGCACATATTCTAAAGACTTGTGTAGCTGGCTCATATGGCAGATTAATTTTCTCAATTTTTATTTATTTATTATTTATTATTTATTTATTTATTTATTTATTTGTTTGTTTGTTTGTTTGTTTGTTTTTTCGAGACAGGGTTTCCCTGTGTAGCTTTGCGCCTTTCCTGGAACTCACTTGGTAGCCCAGGCTGGCTTCAAACTCACAGAGATCTGCCTGGCTCTGCCTCCCAAGTGCTGGGATTAAGGAATGTGCCACCACTGTCCGGCCAATTTTTTAAAATTTTAAACAGTAATTTATATAATAGTTGTACTAATTTGCTATTCTACCAATAGGGAAGAGTGTTCTCCTTTCCCAACAGCCTCTACAGTATTTGTTGTCAGGTGTTTTCTTTATCTTAGCCCTTCTTGTTTAGGTAAAATGAAATCTTGGGATTTGTCTTTTTTTAAATCTGGATTTTCCCTTCTGACAAGGATTTGGGGCAGTATTTGAGAATTTTAATCATTTTTTTCTTTTGAGAAATCTCTCTTAAATTCTGTCTTAGTTAAGATTATTATTGATATGTTGAATCACTATAACCAAAGTAATTTGGGGAGGAAAGGGTTTATTTCAGCTTGTGTTTGAGGTAACAGTTTTATTATTGAGTAAAGTCTAGACAGGAGTTCAAACAGGATAGCAACTGGAAGACAGAAGCTGATGTAGAGGCCTCAGAGGAGTGAGGCTTATTGGTTTCTTTCCTATGGCTTGCTTACCCTGCTTTCTTATAATCTATTACCACCAGTCCAGGGATGATACCACAATGGGCTGGGCCCTCTTCCATCAATCACTAATTAAGAAAATGCTCTATAGGATTGCCTACAGCCAAAATTTTGGAGACATTTTTCTGAATTGGGCTTCCATCCTTTCAGATGACACTAGTATGTGTCAAGTGGAGTTGCCTGCACTGCCACTGGGGGACATGGTGACATAGGGCCTGAACCGCAGCTGAGGGCCATGTCTGGGTCCGTGGTCATACTGCAGCCAGGGTCTGTGTTGATGTCCATGAGTTCTGATATCGAAGTCCATGTGGATCCCCAGAATCTGGGCCTCCACTTGGGGCTGTGTTGGAGTTGGGAGACCATACTTCTGATGGGACCCATAAAGATCTGAGTGGCCTGCACTGTAATCCAGAGCCGTGGTAACATCTGGGGCCCAAGCTGCTGCTGAGGGCCATATCTGGGTCCATGGTCCTGCTGTAGCTGATATCTGTGTTGATATCCATTGCCTATGTTAATACAGAGGCCCATGCAAACCACGCATGATAAAATCCCAGGGCCATGGTGAGCCAGTCCCACCCCTCACTGACCCTGAGAGAGCTGGCAACATCCCTCACGGGAGAGCTGACCCTGTCCCTCACCAGCCCTGGGAGAGCTAGCTTTGATGACCCCAGCACAGGAGAGCTGGTCTTGCTCCTCATAGGAGAACTGGTCCCCAAACTTGGGAAAGCTGGTCCCACCCCTCTCTGTGGGTGTGGGTGGGCTGGCTCCACTCCTCACCTGAAGAGGGTGGTCCCAGAAGCCTAGACTGACCAATTTAGCTACCACTCAAACACATGTCCAGGACTTTTAGTTGGCCCACCCCAACATCTCCCCCATCTATGACTTGCTAAAGCACATGAAGGGACTGGTCCAGTGGAACCATATCCTCAGGATTTCCATGACTTGGGGCAACAGCAGTATATACAAAAGGAATTTTGGTGAGGATCCAATATTGATATTGTAACAGAAGCCAGAGGCCTTGAACCTGACCAAAAACTCATTATACAATGAATATTTGCAAGTGAAGCTGTGTGGTCTACTGTGTGACACACTGTAGCTCCCACAGCCACTAAGAAGAATGAAGAGGTGTTGTACAGGTTAGGAAGATAGAGGAGGGAATTGCTTTTTGTTTGTTTGCTTTTATGTTTTGTTTGGGGTTTTTATGAATAATTTTATTTTTATTTTTAAATTTTTATTTCTTCTTAAATTTTGTTTATTGGAGGGATGCTAAAGGATGAAGGGTGGATATGAATGGGCTGGGAAATAAGTGGCATTGGGGTATATGATATGAAATTCCTAAATAATCAATAAAAAGTTTTGCTTAAAAAAAGTGGTTTGTATACCCAGTGAAACTTCATTAGAGAAAACTCAGATTTCTTTTGTGGTAAGTTACCGACTATTGTAAATAGCTTCTGAGTTAGGGTTGTGGACTTGTGTCCACTTCTCCTCTCAGTGCTGGAACCTCAGCAGGTCTCAGCCTGTGCAGATCCTATGAATGCTGCCGTAGTCGTTGTGAGTTCGTACGTGCATTGATCCTGCTCTCTTTAGAAGGAATTGTTTCCTTGGTATCCTCTGTCCTGTATGGATACAACCTTTCCATCTCCTTTTCTGCAGAATTCCTTGAGCCCTGAGAAGAAAGATTTGATGGTGACATCCCATTTAGGACTGAGTGTTCCGAGGTCTCTCACTCCCTAAACATTGTCTAGCTGTGGGTCTCTATTTATTACCATATACTACAGGAAGAATCTTCTTTGGCGATGGTTGAGCAAGGCAGTGACCTATGTATAGATCATGAGGAGTCATTTTATGTATCCATTCCTTTAGCAGAATAGTAGTATTTGGTTTTTGGCTAGGTTCTTGGCCTATCTAGATTCAGATTCTTGGCCACCTAAACAGTGTTTGGCATGAGTTACATCTCATGGAGTGGTACTTAAATCCAATTCAGATATTGGTTGGTTAGTCCCACAAGCTTTGTGTGACTATTGTACCAAGTGCAACTTGCTGGCTAGTCATCAATGTAGATTGGAGGATTTGTAACTGGATTAGTGATTACCTTTCTCCTTTGGTCATATGCAGAGTAAATTCTTACTAGCACATTAGTACATTCTTACTGGCACACAATGGTTAATAAGGGCAAAGTGTCTATGTGGGCATCAGTTCAATCTTCCCATGTTCAATGTGTTGTATAGGTGCTATCTTCAGCAATACAGCTTTACCATCAGCTTGTGAAGAGCAATAAATAACTTTAGCAATAGCTTGGTTTGTTTGAGGATATTGGGGAACCTTTGGACAATAACTCAATTAGATTTAACACATTCATGGAACTAGAGGCCTCATTTCATGATGAGAGATAACCAGTTGGTCTCTGTCTCTTCCATTATTTGGTAATTCCACTTAGATAAGCTTCATTATGTATATGTTTTAGGAAGGTTCTACTCTATTGTTTTCCATACAGCCCCTCAAGTGGCCCTTAGTTTTAGTCATCCCTCCATGTATTCCTTCCCTCACCACCTTCCTTTTCTGTTTGAGCCTCTTGTTCCTGTGCCCCCTCATCCATCCATTACTATCTATTCTATTTCTGTTTTCTAGGTTGATCTAACCCTCATTGTAGTGCCTCACTCTATAACTAACCTCTGTGGATCTATGGATAGCAGCCTGCTTTTGAAGATTTAACACGTATGTGAATAATTACTAAATTTGTCTTTTTGGGCCTCACTCTGCATAATTTTTCTAGAATCATCCATTTACTTGTAAATTTCATGATTTCACTTTTTTAAACAGCTGAATAATATTCTGTTGTGTTAATTTATCACCTTTTCTTTATTTCTTCATTGACTGACAGACATCTAGGCTGTTTTCAATTTCTGACTATTATGAATAGAGCAACAAGGAACAATGTTGAGTTGGACAATATTCCTTGTAGTACGATATAAAGTCATTTAGGTATATGCCCAAAAGGAGTGTAGCTGGATGTTGAGGTAGATCTAGTGCCAGCTTCCTGAGGTACCACCACTGATTTCAATAGTGGCTGCATGTAAAATCTGGATATTTGTTCTCTATCAGACATATAGTTGGCAATAACTTCCTCCCACTACATGTCCTTCCTTTTCACACAATCTTTTGCTATACAGATTTTTAGTTTTATGATGTTTCACTTCTCAAATGTTCACCCAATGCCTGAGAAAATGGAGTTGTATTTAGAAAGTTCCTTGCTATACTTACAGTATAATGTGGGGGTACTGACTATATATTTCTGGTAGTTTAAGCATTTCAAGTCTTATGTTGAAGTCTTTGATCCATTTGCTGTTGGTTGTTGTATGTAGTAATAAATGTGGACCAAATTTCATTCTCCTACATGTGGACATCCAGTTTGCCCAGCATCATTTCTTGAAATGCTGTACTTTCCCCCCAATATATGTTTTTATCATCTTTGTTGAGAATTGGATGGCTGTAGTTATGTGTAATTATCTGTGGGTCTTCCACTTTGTAATATTGTACAATGGGTCTGTTTTTGAGAAAGTACTATGCTATTTTTATTACTCCATTTCTGTCATATCTTGAAATCTAAAATAACAATTTTTCAAGCATTACTCTTTTTCAAAATATAACTTGTGCTGTCCATGGTCCTTTGTTCTTTCATATGAATTTGACAATGTTTTCTTCTGTAAGAATAGTGTGGGGATTTTGATTAGAATTTCATTGAATTTGTAGATTGCTTTGATAGAAATTCTAATTTTTAGTAAAAGGCGAAAGATTTATACGATCTGAAGAGAAACCAAAGTAGGTGGAGCTCCAGGAGTCTAATTGGCGAGGAAGAGGAGGGTTTGTATGAGCGAGAATTGTTGAGACCAAGGTTGGAAAAAGCACAGGGACAAATAGCCAAATGAATGGAAACACATGATCTATGAACCAATAGCTGAGGAGCCCCCAACTGGATCAGGCCCTCTGAATGGGTGAGACAGTTGATTGGCTTGAACTGTTTGGGAGGCATCCAGGCAGTGGGACCGGGTCCTGTCCTCAGTGCATGAGCTGGCTGTTTGGAACCTGAGGTTTATGCAGGGACACTTAGCTCAGCCTGGAAGAGGGGACTGGACCTGCCTGGACTGAATCTACCAGGTTGAACTCAATCCCCAGGGGAGTCTTTGCCATGGAGGAGATGGGAATGGGGGGTGGGCTGGGGGGAATTCGGGGGGAGACGGGAGTGGGGAGAACAAAGGAATCTGTGGCTGATATGTAAAATTAAATTAAATTATAAAATAAAATTTAAAAAAAGAAAGAAAAAAGATAAGAGAAAGACTGAAATAAAAATATCTTTCATATAAAAAAAGAAATTCTAATTTTACAATAGTATTTAAAGTAATTTGTAAGCATCAGATATTTCCCATATTCTAGAATGTTTCTCAATTTTTCTCTTTAGGAATTTAAACTTTTTATTTTAGAAAGCTTTCACTTCCTTGGTTAAGTTTACTCCAAGATATTCGGTTTCCTTTGAGGTTATTGTGAATGAAAGTGTATCCATTATTTATTCCTCAGGTTTTGTTGTTTGTGTATAGAAATGCTAGAGATTTTTGTGTGTTGATTTTATATGCTACCACCTTTCTAAAATTGTTGATCATTTCTCAAATTTGCAGGTTGAATTTTTGAAATCTCTTATACAAAATATGTCATCTAAAAATAAAGACAATCTGACTTCTTTTCTCATTTGCATCCCTTTAGTTTGCTTCTCTTGTTGCTCCAGCTAGTGCATAAGCACTATATTAGAAAAGAGGGGAGATAAAGGACTGTTATCTTATTCCTGATTTCAGAGGGATTTCTTTGAGTTTTTCTCCATTTAAGAACCTGTAGGCTAGGGGTTTGTCTTATGTTAAAGCTTGTTCCTTCCAGTCCTACTTTCTGTTGAATTTTTGTTCATAAAGCATGTTGGCATGTCAAATGCTTTCTCTTGGACATGTTAAGATGATCATGTGATTTTTTTTAAGCCCATAGGACATTTTACATTTTTTTTTTACTTACACATGTTGAATCATTTCTGCATTTCTTGAGAAAATGCTATCCTGATTATCATGGATGATCTTTGTGATATATGCCTCTGCCATCCTGATTCTCATATATGGTTTTCGTGAAATATGCCTCTATTTGGTTTGTAATGATTTAATTGAGGATTTTTGCAACTATGTTTACTTTTTAATCGAAAATAGATTCTTCTCTCATACAATACATCCCAATCACAGTTTCCCCTCCCTCCATACTTCCCAGGTTCCTCCTACCTCTGCTCTCTCCTGGATCTACTCCCCCTCCAGCTCCCTTCAGAAAAGAGCAGACCTCCAAGAGACAACAACCAAAAATGACAAAACAAAATATAATAAGACAAGGCAAACACCCTCATACTGAGGCTCAACAAGGCGATCCATCAGAAGTCCAACTTGCCTGCTCTTGGGACTCTTTTCCTTCTGTTACATTGTCCTGTCACTTTAAACCTTGCCTGGCTACAAGAGATCGCCAATTTAGACTCTGTACTTGCCAATACTAGGAGTCCTCATTAGGATTACCCTCATACATACCAGGAAATTTCTACTGCACTAGGTTTCTACACTGTCCAAAGTGCCCACTAATTCCAGATGTCTCTCCCCAAATTCTCTCCCTCCAATACATCTCTCTGACCCAATTGGTCCTGCTGCTGCCCCCCACCCCCATTCCACCCACAAAATAAATCTCTTCTATTTCCCCTTCTGCTGAAGACCCATGCATGGGTCCTAGAGCCTTCCTCTTTACTTAATCTCTTTTGATCTATGGATTGTATGTTGGCTATCATTACTTGATGGATAATATCTACTTATAAGTGGTTACATACCATATTTGTGTTTCTGGCAGGAAGTGTGGGTAGGACAACCAAACTAAGGAAGGGAAGAATGTTATGGAGTCAGCCGATACCAGCCAGCCACCAAGGAAGCAAGATGTGTAAAAGATGAGATAACAATCCACGAACAATGTGGCAAAGCATAGCTAAGAAATGCGAGTTAATTTAAATGTAAGAGCTAGCTAGTAATAAGCCTGAGCCATTGCACAAACTTTTATAATTAACATAAGCCTTTGAGTTATTATTTGCAAGTGGCTGCAGAACGGGGCAGGACAGAGAAACTCTATTTACATCTTTACATCTGTGTGCTTCTTTTTTTTTTTTTTTGCTGGTCTAAGATTATTTCCTTTGTTTTCATGGCTGTAGTTAATCTACTTAGATTAGACTTATCCTTTTTGCACCTTCTTTAGGGTTGGATTTGTAGATAGATATTGTTTAAATTTGATTTTATCATGGAATATCTTATTTTCTCCTTTTATGGCAATTGTAAGTTTTGCTGGTTATGATAGTTTAGTTCGACAAATTTGGCTTCAGAGTCTACAGCAAATCTGTCCATGTCCTCCTGGCTTTTAGAGTCAGGTGTAATTCTAATAGGTCTGCCTTTATATGCTACTTTTCTGGTCCAATCTATTTGGTTTTCTGTAAGCTTCTTGTATCTTTATCAGAATGTCCTACTTAGGTTAGGAAAATTTTCTTCTGTGATTTTGTTTTATATATTCTGGACCCCTGAGCTTGAATTCTTCTCCTTGTTCTAGTCCTATGATTCTTATGTTTGGTCTTTTCTTTTCAAGTGTCACAGATTTCTTGAATGTTTTGTACCAGGAAGTTTTTTAGATTTAACATCTTCGTTGACTGATGTATCCATTTCTTTTAAATTATTTTATGTTCAATGTCTGAGATTCTCTCTTCTATCTTTTATATTCTGTTGATTATGCTTGCCTCTGAATTTCTGTTCTAATACCTAATTTTTTATTTCCAGAATTCCCTCAGCTTGTATTTTCTTTATTGTTTCTATTTCCATTTTCAGATTTTCAAGTTTTAGTTGTTTCCTTCATCTGTTTGTTGTTTCTTGGCTTTTCTTTAAGGGATTTATTCACTTTATCCAATTGTTTGTGTTTTTCTGGTTTTGTCTAGGGATTTATTAATTTTCTCTTTAAGAACCTTTATCATCTTCATATAGATGGTTTTAAGGTCTCTTTCCTGTGCTTCAGCTATTTCAATATTCAGGTAGGATAGTTAGACTCTAGTGGAGACTATTGTCCTGGTTATTGTTTATTGTGTTTTTATGCTGGAGTGTAGGCATCTGGATTTGGGTGATTATAAGTCTAGGTCTAGAGAGGATAGTCTGTAGGAACCATAGGAGGCATAGAAGGGGGAAGGGGGACTGCCATGGGTGTTCTGTTGACACCCTTGGGATGAGTCTAAGGGATTAGATCTGCAGGGGGAGCAAAGAAGTTCTTTGGGCAGCCTACCTCATCTTCTGGCAGGTGTGACATGTGCAGCTATGTTTATTAGGGATGTTGGCCTGTGGTTTTGTTTTGATTTGTTGCTGTTGTGTCTTTAACCACTTTTTAATATTAAAGTGATACTAACTTAGGAGTTTGGAAGCACTCCTGTTTCTATTTTTTGAAAAGGTTAGAATAAATTGCAGACTTTTTTAAGTCTGGTAGAATTCTTATTTGATTACATAGGCCATGAGTTATTTTTAAATTTGAAAGATTTTTATTACTACATTGATTCTCTCATTTGTTATATGTCGATTAAGTTGTTGATCTCTTCTTGTTTTAACTACAGTATTTATAAATCTGGAAATTCATTTATTTTAGATATTATAACATAATGGGAATACAGAATTTTAAAGTATTTCCTTGTAATATTCTGAATTTTTTTGGTGTCTGCTATAATATTCCCTTGTTCATTTCTGATTCTGGTAACTTGGGTCTGTGAATTTTATTTATTTTCTCAAAGAACAACCTCCTATACTCATTGATTCTTTGTATTGTTATTTTTTGTTTCTGTTTCATTAATTTCTGTTCAGAGTTTATTAGTTTGTGTCGTCTTCTTGATTTGAATTTCCTTTGTCCTTATATTTCCAAATTATTGAGTTGTATCATTGGTTCATACACATCACTCTTTCTGATTTTTTTAATGTAGTATATTAGAGCTATAAAATTTTCTCATGGAACTGTTTTCAACTTGTCCATGAAATTATGTTGTGCTGTTTTCATTTTTGCTTAGTTCCATGAATCACTTTCTCTCTTTATTTCTTCTTTGAGCCATTCATGGGTTAGTCCTTTGTTGTTCAGCCCCTATGATTATGTTTAATTACTGTGGATTCAGTTGCTCTTGCTTTGGGATTTTAATTTATTATTGTCAGGTAGGATAAAGAGAGCTATTTCTGAATTATTTGAATTTTCTTTTATGTTCTGCTGTGTAGCCTATTTTAGAGAAACTTCGATGGGTTGCTGAATAGAATGTATATACCTTGGTGTTGGTTGATATATCCTGCAGCCAGCTGTTTGGTCCCTTTGATGTATGATATCAATTCTGATGTTTTAATAAAATTTTTTGAACTGATGACTTATCTAGTGGAAAAAGAGAAGTATTGAAATTACCTAACATAGACAATCATCTTTTGTCTTAAGATAGTTTTCTATTGATGTAATAAAACAGAAATGACAAAAAGCAACTCATGAAAAGGGTGTTTGTGTCAGTTTATACTTTATATTCCTTCCTGAAGGGAAGTATCGCAGTTTAGGTTATTACTGTTACGATGAAGCACCATGACCAAAAGCAACTTGGGGAGAAAAGGGTTTGTTTGGCTTATACTTTCACATTCATAGTCTATCACTGAAGAAAGTTAGCAAACAGCAAGAACTTAGAGACAGGAACTGATATAGAAACCATGTAGGGGAGCTGCTTACTGACTTGTTCAAGATGGCTTACTCAGCCTGCTTTCTTATAGAACTCAGGACTAGGGAAGAGAAGTTTCCACATGAAATGGGCCGGGACATTATCAGTTAATCACTAACTAAGAAAATGCCCTGTTGGCTTGCTTACTGCCTGATCTTAGGAAGGCATGTTCTTTACCGAGGTTCCTACCTCTCAATGACTTTAGCTTGTGTCAAGTTGACATGAAACTATCCAGCACAATTGAATCCTTGTCAACTTGACACACAAACACATCATCATTAAACCACAACCTGTTGTTTCTCATTCATCACCAAAATCTCACATGAAAAAAAAAATATCAATAATTTTAAAAGTACCATAGTCATTACAGATTGAAACATATTAAAAGTCAGTCTCTTTTAAAATATCTAATCTCTTTAAACCTCCAAAATCTCTTTTAAAAGATCAAAGGCTTTCAGTTGTGGGCTCCTGAAAACCCAAAATTAAGTTAAATACCTTTCTTCAAGAGGGAAGAACCCACGTCACAGTCACAATCTGAACTAAGCAAAATCAAACTCCCAACAGTATAAATAACTCAATGTCCAATTATCTGGGATTCATTCATGATCTTCCAGGCTCCTCAAAGGGATTTGGTCACTTCTCTGGCTCTTCCCTCTACAATACACACAGCTTGTCTTCTAGTCTCCAAATTATTCTATTACACTGTTGCTGCTGTTCTTGGTGGCCATCCCAATGTACTACTATCTCAAAAACTGCTGGAGTCCTCTGATACAACTGGGATGCACTTTCATCAATAGCCTCTCCAAGGATCTCTCCATGCTGCTAAGTCTCAACTTCTCTTCAAGAGCCCTTCAGTCCTGGAGCTTTAACTATGACTGAGGCTGGACCTGTATGAATGTCCTATCCTGTCTTCTCATAATGCCAAGCCTCAGCTACTCTCCATGATCCCTTTTTGTCTTCAAAACCAGCACCATCTGGATGACCCTTATACAAAAGGCCTGGTAGATTCTTTGCTTCCCTTTGAAACTTCACAAGAGAGATTTGTCCTGACTGTGGGCCAGGTAGGACCAGAAAAACTCCAGCTACACCTGGTCTATCCTAGAGTCTTCCCCTTCCCTTGTACTTCCTTCTTAATAAGATTACACAGGTTGCTTTTTCCAGAATTCAATAAATAAATCTTTCTAAAAGGATTTTAAATAAACAATGGCATGTAATACATTAATTCAGATACTATGGGGTAACCCAATGACACCCTAATTCAGCAGGAATAAGTTAGGAACTTGTTCTTATGCTTGCTGTCTCCATTTTCATAATACCATTGTTCTGTTGCTTTTCCACATATAAAAAGGATCAAAAAGCTGAAAAAATTAAAAGCCCAGGCCCTTTGAGCATCAGGTCATAATGGACTCTGATGGATAGAAGGAATAGAGATGTACATACAAATAGAATGGTAAAGATTTGATTGTAGAGTGCCCTGAAAGATTTCATAGAGATTATGGGGGGAAAACTGAATATTTAAGAAAACTAGGGTTATTATGGCAAAAATACTGAAAATTTGTGAATTTTGTTTATTACTGATTTAAAGGCAAATAATTAAGCAGTCATCCTGAACTACATATTGTAGGTGGATTTTTCTGTCCCACCTGACAGGTTACAAATAACCACATGGAGATTTATTATTAATTATGAAAGCTTAGCTGATAGCTAAGGCTTGTTTCTAACTAGCTATTATAGCTTAAGTTGACCCATATCTTTTAATCTACATTATTTTACCTGGCATAGTTACTTTTACTTCTTAATACTCATGCTGCTTGTACCGCATGCCCTGGCATCTCTGCCTTCCTTTCCCCCTGTGTCCTCTCTGCCCTGACAATCCTGCCTAGCTATTGGCCTTTCAGCTTTTTATTAAGCCAAGCATAGTGACGCATCTTCACAGTGTACAAAAAGATTATTCCATGACAACACAGGGTTTTAAATATGAAGGCATCTAGTAGAAATGTCAAGTTGACAATTATATCTACATGTTTGCAATCTGGTAGTAAAGAATGAATGGGCCAGGAACGAATTTTATAATTTGTGTGTAGTGTATTTAAATCTATGGAAATTGATGATGTCTTAAAAGGAATGAATATAAAAAGTAAGAGAAAACAAAAAAAGACAATCATCTCAATTTAGAAGTGGAAGAGAACCAGCAAAGAAATCTGAAATGAAATAACGTGACAACTGAGCCCGACAGAAGTCCAAGGGATAATTTTCTTTAAAAAACTGGGACTGCAGCTATAGGAAAAGGGCACTGGAATCTACTCCAGATGCTACCAAAAAGTCAAATAAATTAGCTTGAATCATCTCAATGGTCATAGTGATGCCAACATTGTTAATGGGTAACAAAGTAAAAAACAGGATTGGAGTGAGTTTAGTGTGAAGAAAGTAGATGAAACTTTTGGCTCGATATTTTCATCCCCAAAGTGAGCAGACTGGTATACAAGTAGCTGACAAGCTTCATTTTTTTTCTTGAAGATGAAAATATATAAAGAAGTGGATAGAAATGAATGAAAAGGAGAAAAGCTGATGTTTTCAGAGAAAGGAAAAGGGTTTCTGTAGAAATGAGCTAGAGTCGATTGAAATAAGGTATTCTGTCCTGCATGAGAGAAGAAAATAGCATTAGACGAAATTAGGTTATACCGTAACAAATAAAAACTGAGTGTCTATGTTCAGAAAAGATAATCCATACATATTAAGTATTATTTCTGGTACCATGTTTGTATGTAAATGAAGGGTAAGTCTCATTATAATGTGAATGATCAATGAACACAAGCAGTTGTTTAAATTCATATATTTAAAGACAGCAATTTCAAAAGTGAGGACCATATTTTCCAATCTATCATATTTGTTGGGGATAAAAGGACATTTGAATCTGGGAAGAACAATTGCATTGCTGCAGTGTACCTATTAGAAGAGCACATTTGTCAATTTCTTTCTTTATTTATTTTTTTTTGGTTTTTTTCGAGACAGGGTTTCTCTGTGTAGTTTTGTTTGGTGCCTGTCCTGGTTCTCGCTATGTAGACCAGGCTGGCCTCGAACTCACAGAGATCCGCCTGCCTCTGCCTCCCGAGTGCTGGGATTAAAGGCGTGCACCACCACCGCCCGGCACATTTGTCAATTTCTAATGAACTTGAGGATGGACATACCTTAGAATTCAGTAATTCCTCTGCTAGAGAAATGTTCATACTGGTAAAGTAAGGCATGATTAACAATGTTTATTACTGTGGTATTATGGAAAACGAAATAATAAAACTACACTCCCACCAGTAGCAGAAGTAATTAATCTGTGCTCAGTATACACAATTTGGGCAACTATTAAAAATGAGGTTTCTTTTGAAGCCAAACAGTGTTTAAAATCTTGACTTATCCAGTTAAATAAAACTGTATCTTCCATTTCCTTTCTTGTAAATGAGGAGTAAACTTACACTAATTTCATGTTTTTCTTATTTAAATTAAGTGTTTAGATTTCAAAATATAATCAAACACAAAATATGCATAAAATTGTTGTAAGCTATTATTAATATTGGTTTAGGCATAATAGTAGAGCCTATAGTGCATCAAATAAATGAAGTGGGTCTGTGACTGTCAAATTGGAAAAATTTAAAGAAATTACATTTAATATTTGTAAAGGATGTATGTAATATGATAACATTTATTGTAACTCAGAAAAGATTCACACCTGAGTAAGACTGAATTTTGAAATTTGCACTGATGATTAAACACAGAGAGGACTTAAAGTTGGGTAGGTAGATAATGGATGTGGATCTGGGATGATCTAGGGAAGGGAGGTGAATATGATTAAAATGACATTATATAAAATTATAAAGAACTAATAAAATGATATCTCAAAAAGGAGTTGATCTTATTTTGTTTAGGATTTACATGAAGAAATAAAGCAATTTTTGTAAGGCAAAGACAACTTCTGTGAAAAAAATGGAAAGTCTTTCTCAAGAGTAATAACCGCTATTCCACTCAAAATATCTTGAATTTTAATGAGGAAATATTTTTGTATTTTTTCATGAATCCCAACTAAGAAATTTGTTCTATGCTGTAATGGCCCCCAGGTGGTCATTTTATGAGTTAAACTGAGAGGGAATTCCAACTGCTTAGGCAATCACAGGACAAGTTGCATGAGCAGAGAGGGAGAAAAGAATCTATATTCTATTTTTGCTTTTACCTTTACTTAACTCTCTTTACTAAGTAGCTCATGCCTTCTTGAAAAACTTCCAAAATATTGCCCTTTCACTTGGTCTGAATGGAAAAAGAAATTATTTCAATACCTTTTTGTAGGTCAAATAGTCCTATAAAGATTCTGGGAAGCTCTGGAGATAATTTAATAATGAACAGAAAAGAACTTTGAGCAGAGAACATCCATAGGAGTCTCCAGAGGTCAATGAAGGACCACAGCTACCTGACACACTTTTTTTCTTTAAAATACTTCTTATTTCCCAATAAGAATATTGGTATTCATTATTCCATGAACTTTGCTAGTATTATGCCTTTGTGTAACTTCAAGAGCACTTCTTTTGTAAGTTCATGGGTTTAACTCTGAAAAGCCATGCTAGTTGAGATAGATTATAATATGAAAATGAAAACTTTTAAATCTCATTTTAGATAATGAATTCTACTATGGTGAGGGCTCTGGTTATAACTTAATGGAGATAGAGAAGAGACCCCTAACCAAGAGTTTAATGCTACCTATCTTTTATCTTGTTTTTGGAAGTACTTTCGTATGTTTATTCTAAATTGTTATTTTGTCTGACAATCAAAATTTCCTTGCAAAGCACTGCTAATAGGATATTCTATTATTCTCTACTTTGTACTCTACCCTACATTAAAATAATCACTTCATTTGTATTACCTGTAACATATCCACATGCCTGAGGTAGTATTTATGTAGCTTTCAATACCACTTTCATTAGAAAATTTAGTGAAAATTCTGCTTTTCATAAGAATAATACAAACTTTCAGAGTGCAAAACTAAAAGGAATATACCTGTGAGTTGACAGAAATAAGGCATACCCATGGAATGTTAAGTGATATACTTGAGATTTTTGTTTTTGTTTTGTTGTCCTTGGATGAAACCCAAGACCTCAGACATTCCAGGGAAATATTCTATCATGAGGTATACCTTTACCTCAATGCTTACAATTCTTTCAATCATAGCAAATGCCACTGTGCTATGCCATATTACTAAAACAGGGTAGAAAATGAGTCTTTGTTGAAAAGTGTTCTTTATAAGTCAAGTACAGTTTCTGCATTACAATAAGTGTGCTATTTTGTTACGGATTTTAAAATGTGTGCTCAAAATTCAACCCCACATGAATAAATGCTTCTTCTCCTACATTCACATTGTGAATTAACAGACATCTTATTTTTTATTTCTGTTCTCATTCTTTCTTGCCTTTTGCATTGGCCACTTTAGTAGCCCTCGAGCTTAATTTTCTGCCTGATATCTCTTGGGCTTCTAATCTAGCCTCTACACATCTGTCTCAATTTTTGAATTATCTATATGATCTCATTGTTTCAGGCCTTAAACATTCTGTTCAGTGTTTGATTTCCTGATTTGAGACCATAGTCTTAATTTGTAAATCAAAGAATCATTGCTCTTTTAGGCTTATCTCCCACCAAGTTTCATTTGTTGTGGTAGCGCCCACTACCCATTCACCATGTCCAAGCGAGGGGCTGTGGATTAAAAAACAGAGACAAGAAACAGCGAGTCATTCGCCACTGCAGAAAGCTGAATGCCGTTTATTGAAGGAGGGAGGAAACCTTAAATACAGGCTTACAGCACAATGGAGGAACCCCAGAGGACAGAAGTTCACTACCCAATGTTCTACATTCTTGCATCTAAGCTGTTTACACCAAATGCAGGATACACAAACAAAGAACCTCCGGTGAGCGTTCAGGAAGAAGGAAACGGGCAAGGAATCAGCATAGGGAAGACATCTGTTCAAGGTCAGCAAGCAGGCAACAGCTTATTCAAGATGGGAGGGCCAGGGCCCTACATCATTGTCTAAAATTCTAGAAAAGAGTGAAAAAAAGGCAAAGGAACAAACTCTCCCCACTAATTATAAGCAATGTTATGAACTTTTTTATTCAATTTTTTTCTTAGAATTATAATTCTGTTACTTTATTGCTCTGAGTTGAAAACAGTCAAGTAAAAATCTCAATGAGCTACAAATCAGAATTTTTGTTTTAATTATGCAATGCATAGTAAGAAGAAAAGGCTAAAAAATCAAAATACCCATGTTGTGACACAAGGGCATTCATGAGACCTTACTCTGGAAATTAGAAATTTCTAATTATTTAACCAACATTTCATGAAATAAGGAAACTATGTCACTGCCTTTCAGTCAAGCCAATTGGTTATAAAGAGGATGTATCATGCAGGTTGAAACACATTCAGATAATAGGTTGGAAAATAGTTTTGGAAATATCTTATGTAGGCAATTGCAATCATTTATAAGGACTAAATAAAAATAAACACAATTTCTTCATGCATTCATGCATGAAAATATTTTTATGTTATTTTTCTTTAATTTTTTTTTAGTGCTGGAGTATGAATCAGTGTCTCATGTATACTAAGGATTTTGTCTACCACTGAGCTACATCTCCACAGACTTTTATGAGTTTTAAAAGAGAAATATTTTAAGTATATTAATGGAAATATATATATGTACATATATCAGCTGCTCACTATTTAATCTTTCCATTAAAAATTAAATGAGAAGTTGGTCTCTATAGATAATACATTATCATATCAGTACAACAATATTTTGGAGGTAATGTTTCTATGTACACTTATAGGTACAGTATCACAGCTTTTTGAAAAATTGTAACTCATAGTCATTTTAGTTTTAAATTTTGGTGTGCTTGTGTGTGTTTTCCTGTCCTCTATCCTTTCCTTTCTTAGAGGAGGATTTTTTTAATGTAGTGATTCCAAGTATCAGCCTATTGTGTATAACATGTGCTACAAATACATTTTCTATAATTTGATTTCTGTTTTGAGGATTAAAATTAAAATATATTTTAATCTAAATAATAGACAGATTTTATTTAATTTACTCTTAGAAATTTTATAGTTCTGTTATTTTATATTGACAACTTTTGATTTGTCTTAAAATTTTATGGCCTTAGACAGAAATTGGAAAACTATGGTCATGGATCATATACTATTCAGAGCAAGCCAAACCCAGTCAGTCTAATTGGGTTATCTATTATAGACAGATTTTTCATACAGCATTGGCAGAGTTATACATAATGGTAGATCTGCAAAACTGAAAATATCCACATTACCTTTCTCTTTATAGAAAACAATTTTCTGGTTCCTGCAATGCATTATTCTTAAGGAGATAAACATTCTTCAATGTCACTTGTTACTCAGTGGTTGAAAAGTTACTTTATTATTTACAAACCTTTAAAGGCCTTTAGAAAAAGTAGTAGAAACAGCTTAAGATAGAATCAGGACATTCGTCAGACAACTAAACAGATCCCTTGAATTCAGTCATGTGAATAATTCTGAAGTTTTTCCTTCCAAGGAAGGGTTCTGCTCTAAACTCTAAAAGGAAGCCATGAAATTATTCCCTCTGCTGAACAGATCTCTAATGATGTAACTGAACCCACAGCTTCTTTTACTCAGTTGTATACCAGTAGTAGAGGGCCAGGTGCTTTACAGTTTGGATATGTAGTTGGAATTTAACACAAGCTACTAAGTTTGATGCACATCGTCAGTAGGTCAACTTCAAGTTGAGTGAAATGATGAAGTCTGACAAGCACTGTGTCACAATCCTACTGTACTGAACAAAAACTCTTAAAACGTCAAATTGTTTCTCCTCTTGAAATTCACTCCAGAGATAACATAACTGATGCCTGAACTTGGAAACTGTCAATCTGTCTGTCTGGTAGCAGAAACTTTGCTAGTGTGTCACACATTTCATGAGGCACTACAGGAAAATTGGGGGAAATCATGTGCATATCAATACAAAACCTCCCATAAATAAATATAAACATTGGGGGAACAAAATTTGTTTCTATTCCTGTTTAAAAGTGATTCATATGCCTGGAGGACCTTTGATTAATAAATATGCTTAGAACCATCCTTATGTAAGTTCATCCTAGATTAAAAAACCCGTCCTTAATTTTTCTGTCATCATCATCATCATCATCATCATCATCATCATCATTATCATCATTATCATCACCACCATCATCAAATCTATCTCAAATACAACCCACATTTTTATCAAGTAAAGACATCACTTGTCAGTATTTGAATAATTCTCTGTGAATCTATTATGAAATTTTAGTGCTTCTATGAATTTTGTTTATGAAAAACAACTCTTCAGCACCAGAAGAAATGTATGAGGCCTGCCCAACACCTACTAAGTACCCAAGATGGAGGAAAGAGGGAGATTGGGATAATGATTGCCATCTCGGGCGCAGAAAGTAGACTGAGTATATCAAGTGAAGTTCAGTTCTTTAAAGGCGCAGTTAAACCTCCGCAGTTCTGGTACCTAGCAAGTTTTAAATGGCCACTCATTGTGCGGGAAGTCATTTTGAGTTCGTTTGAAAGGCAAAGCATCTAAAGGTTTGGTGGCCTTTCCAACTCATAGGAACTTTGATTGGGACCCGACTGCGAAGGAAAATGCAGAGAGCACGATGTCACCAGCACATCTTCTATAGCACCCCAGGGTCCTTTGGAAATGCCACTCTCCCAACCTCAGTCTGGGAAAGGTGAGAGCAGTTACTACTCAAGGCAGGGGTTTGAGATAAACGACCCCCCGAGTCCTGCTCTGCCTTATGGGTCTTTGATTTTGAACTGGGGAAGTGCAAGCCGACTTTAACTAGGTCATGGGAAGAGCTCACATCCTGGCATGCGCTTGGTCTTCACAGATAATACGGGGCAAGAGAAAACCAGAAGTAAGCCAAAGACCCAGAGAGAAATCTTTCAACATCTATTCTTCTTTTCCACAGCATCGGTGGCATGCTTCTGCCTCTAGAAAGCTGTGGGTAATAGCAATGATGATCATGATCAGGAGACTAATTATACTTGACTGTTTATGACACCCATGTTCACAAAGCAATTGGGGGTTATTCTGCTATGTCTGTAATTGGTGAGGGTAAGCACACTCGAGTTGATCTCACCTGGTTAGTCAATATTGTATTTTATATCATTCGACAGTTAAATGCTAGGATTTACCACTGGAAATGTATTTACTAACTCCCTGATTCAATCAGCTGATTTGTGTTTCACTTTCTTCTGACCCTCTGAACTTTCTACCAACAATGTAGAAGAATAGCCAAAAGTTCTGTAGGGAATTGGTATGGTCTCTACTACCTGAGTATGATGCTTCTTCAAAAATATACATAATCTTACAAAATCTTAAATGTAACAACATGTTTTTGTGATCAATAATTTCAATGACTATTGATAGCAAGAAATTGAGATCTGTCAAATTTCCATCACACTTACACTGTTTTACTTATTAATACATTAGTCTTTTTATTTCATTTCTAATAAATTATTTAACCAACACAAATTCTTATCAAAATAAAAGCCTGAAGCACATTCTTTTCATAATTGTTCCTCATCAGAGATAGCCTACTCCTCAGGAGTTACTATGACAGTTCTCTTCATCCCTTTGCTTCATGGACACACTCATTTCCTAGGAACTTGTTAGTTTCCCCTCAATCATGAACCAGGGCTCTCTCTGTCATTCACAGGTTTTGTGTGATAGGGAATGAGAGAAGCCTTCTTTTTGTGACGTTGTTGTAAAGCTTAGGATGCATTAAGCCAAATTCACATAAGTCAGGAAGCATGCTAATGACTCATTTAACTACGGAGAAAATTTTTCTTATGAAATCTTTTGAAGTATATGAAACATGAGATTTGAACTATTTACTACATTATGATTCATTTTAAAATGGATAAAGCTTTATGGCTTCACCATATATCTCATTATATAATATACTTAGAAATAGCAAGATTAGTTTTGAACCTACATTTACAATTCAGTATCAACCAAGTTATTCATAGAGTCAAAGTTATGGAGAGTAATGTTACATTGTCTTCTGATACTTATAGCATTAATTCTGAGAAACACCAATCTTATTATTTTACTTCAATGGAAAATGGCATATTGAAGAAAGATTGACTCCCAAAGACAGACAGCCTGTGAATCCATCTAGAACACTGAAAAAAGGAATACAGTCAACCACAGGTGAGTTCCATTTAAATGATTAGATATTTTTAATGAATTTTTATTTTATTTTATCTAAACTTACTGCGGCTGGCAATTTTCAAATATAAATTCAATAACTCATGTGGAAGCTATATTAATCTGTAAAAGAGACACCTGTTCACTTAAATAAAACAATAGAAATCCATCAACAATCTATTTCATGATTTTAGATGTTTTGGTATATAGACACGGCTCTGACTTGCTATTTCTGTAATAATGAATGAACTCACAGAGAGGACATTTTCTCCTAGAATCAAAAATTTAAAGATCTAAGAAGACACAGCACATGGGTATGGAAATTGACAAATGAAAGCCGAGATCATTTTGTTATTACATAACTGGAAGTGCAGGATTATGCTCCAGCATTTGAATATTCAAAGTGAAGCATTAAATTTGTGAAAGCAGGACATTTGGTAAATGCCAAAAAATCAACACTGAGGATTTGTGATAAGCCACTGTTACAAATGAGCTGTAGGGATTAATCTTTAATTCATGTTTCACAGTAAGAAGAACCCTCCACACCAAGCAATTTTAGAGAGGAAAAAACAAACAATAACTCTTTGAGTATTTAATAGAAAAAATTGAGCAGATGGGTAGCACAATATTTTTAAATATATTTTTGCAGTCTGATGATGGTAGTGGTGCATACCTTTTACCCCAGCACTCAGGAGGTAGAAGCAGGTGGATATCTGTGAGTCTGAGGCCTGCTTGGTCTATAGAGTGAGTTATAGAACAGCCCCCAAAACTACACAGGGAAACCCTGTCTCAACTCCCCCCCCCCAACACACACACAAAGTATTAATCATTTTTGCTTAAAAGTGCCCTAAAGTTCTTAAAGGGAGGGACGTATGTTTGAGAACACTGTTTTTCCTTCTGAATTTAAACACTTGGAGAAAGTTTTTCCACAGGAGATATATATTCAATGCACATGTTTTAAGCTGGACTTGTGCTAGGCCTTCTGCTCAGTAGGTAAAATGGTGAGTAATTCACACTCAGCTCAGTGGGCATGAGTGAGGTTGGTCTCAATTAAAATTAATGCTGCACAAGCATCACTCAAACTACCAATATATGGTTTGATAATAAGTAAATATCCCGAGCCTCTCAATGCCGGTACAACTGTATTTACCATAAGCTCTAGGGAGAAATGACACTCATTGTCCTCCGTATCATACTTGCTTATCAGAGGTATTAGATGGTATTTCTTGAACTGAAGTAAATTTGAAAATAAGTGTCATGGTGAAAGACAAATAATTTTATGCAATATTAGACACGAAAGATTTTGAGAAATGATTTATACATATTTGATTAGTTACCCTTCACAGGGTTTTCCAGAATCTGTTGCTATTTCTATAAATTCAAAACCACAATTAAGGCCAATGCATGGGTCAAGAGCAGTGGAGGAGCACATGGCATAGTGGCCGAGAAAAACACATTCAGTCTGTGTGTTCAGTAGTGATGTGTTGGTCTCACGCCATGAATCTGTGAAAATGAGCTTGAGGTTGTGCTGTGACTGAGATTTCTAGTGTAGCAGCAGATCTTCTTTTCAGTCCTGGAAGCAAGAATAATCATTTCTAATACCATGTAAATGATGCTCGAATTCACTATTCTTCAATAAACTCTGAATGCCTTTGGATTATGTTCATTAATTAAATCATGTACTGAGAAAGCATGATCTCAATAAGTGAAACAGTAGAAATTAATTGACAACAAAATGGATCCCTCTGGGCTCAAGAATCAAATCACCTCTTTCATTCTGCTCCTGCCTTAGGAAAACAACACTTGAAGACACCTGCTTATTTGAGATTACTGGTGAGGAATCCTTTTGCCATTTCCTCTCATTTTTTTTTATTTCTTAGAAAACTGAAATAGTAGAATCAATAATGACAATCCAGTTTAATCAACATGCCAGATGCACTATATACCATTACCACATTTTCATTTTTCCATGACAAAGGGCATATCATTGATTCTGTTCCTAAAATGCTGAACATGCATCAAGTGTCAATAGTCACTGTAAAAAATCATTTTATACAATTTTGGAATACCTTTTTAAATGTAGCATTTAAAGCTAAAGGGATGAAAGTTGAAAATCTGCTTGTTGTTTCATTAAAAAATGACACATTGAATTCTGGTTGTTAATTATTAATTGAGCAATTGATTCTCTTGTTTTTGAATGCTGACTATCAGGTGAGATAAACAATGGAAACTATAACATATGGTAGTATGTAAATGCATATTAAAATTTACTTCTTCCCATTTGCTCCACTCCTATGTTATTGCCAAAGAAACCTTGCAAACTGTGCTGCTTATGTGCATACAGAAGCACACTCTGGCCAGTGGGCTTGCTTAGTACCTTTGGTTCCTCTCCGCTCTTCTCATCATGCCCCCAACCATAAACCTCTCCATCCCAGGAACTTCCCTTCCCTTCCCCGCAGCTTCTCTTCCCCATATAACCCTGACATTGCTGCCATGTCTTCTCTTGGCTCCCTTTCTTGGTCCAGTTGCCCCTTTCTCTTCTCTTTCTCTCTTGCTCCCCCCTTCTTACCTCTCATGACCTGGTTCATTCTACTGGTCATGTTTATTCCACCATTTTTTTGCCCTACTCTGGAGTCTCCCAGATGTCTCTGGCTATAATTTACTTCATATCTACTATATAAGAACTTTATCTCAACCATACCATGAGTGATCATGTCATCATTTATTAAGTCATAGTAACGTTTATTTATTTATTCTTTTACTTTTTTGACTTTGACATTTTGTTACAAATCAAGTACCCAGAAACACATTTTACCTGGAACCATCACTACCTACATCTATCAGAACCACTGATATTCCAACCAAGCAATATACAACTACCACACTCTCTTAAGAACAAGGGAGGAAATAGAAACCAAGGTATAAAAAAACCACCCAACACAGACAAGATCAGATATCAGCACCTAGAATTACAATCCTCCAAATGCCAGATGCCTAGACGCAAGCATGAAAACACCATCAATAATAGCCAGGACAACAGAACCTAAAATATTATCACAGTAAGCAATTAATATTCCCACATAGATGAATTACAAGTAAAATACCTTAAAACAGACTTTATGCATATGATAGAGATATTTGAAAAGGAAATAAATAAAATCACTTAAAGAAATCTACAAAAACACAAACAATGAACAGGAGCCACAGAAGCAAGCTTCTGTAATGAATATAAGAACTGTAAGAATGAATCTCAGGCATTGAAGACACATTAGAAGAAACAGATGCATTGATCAAAGAAAATGATAAAACTAAAATACTCTTGAACAACATATCCAGGAAATCTGGGCCACTATGAAAAGAATGTAAGAATAATATAAGTGGAGGAAGGAGAAAAATATCAGCTCAAAGGCACAGAAAAAATAATTTCAAAAAAATTATAGAAGAAAATTTTCCTAACCTAAAGAAGGAGATGCAAAAGTACAAGAAGTATACAGAGTACCAAATACATGGAACCAGAAAAGGAAGTGACCTTGGTATATAATAATCCAAACACTAAATGTTTAAAGTAAGAGAATTAAATGCTGCAAGTGAAATAATACAAATTAACATATGAAGTCAGACCTATATAGAATTACACATGACTTCACAATATAGACTCTAAAGCCAGAAGAGCCTGCCTGATTGTGCTACACAGTCTAAGAGACCAGAGATGCCTGTCTAGACTACTATTCTCAACAACACTTTCAATCCAAATAGAGAAAATAAGACATTCCATGATAAAACCACACTTAAGATATTATTTGTAAATCCAGCCTTATAGAAGGTGATAAAAGAAAAATTCTAACCTAAAAAGGTTAAATATATACAAAAGAATAATAAAAACAAACAAAAACTCCATTGTGACTAAATAATCTCAGACCAGTAAAATCAATAGAAGGAAACACACACACACACACACACACACACACACACAAACAAACAAACCACCCCCACTACTATAGCCATTATCAGCACCACCATGAATAACAAAATAAAAGGAATCCACAATCATTGGTAATGGTGATTACTGTCAACATCATCAAGCTCAATCCCCAATGAAAAGACACAGACTAACAGAATAGATGTACAAACAGAATCCATGCTTCCACTAAATCTTAACATGAAAATCAAGGGTTGACATCACCTCTGGGTAAAGATTGGAAAAACACATTCCGTGCAAACAGACTCAAGAAACAAGCTAGGGTAGCTATTCTAATGTTTGACAAAATAGACATCAAACCAGAACTAACCAGTATAGCTAAGGAATAACACTACCTACTCATCAAGAGAAAAATCCATCAAGAAGCCTGTGAATCATTATTGTTGTTTCACTTTGCATTTTTAAGGTCATGGTTTTGTTTTTTGTTGTCCTTTCTGCTGCATGTTTCTTTTAAGGGAAAATCATTTTCACATTAGTACAATTCAGAACAAATATTAATTCAGGTGTATAAAAATGACAAGAATGGCTTCTGACATGTGACTGATTAACTCAAGTCTCTAGAGGCGTCTGTGCATTCTCAGACAGCATACACAGACCTGGATTCCCCAGCATCCTATTTGATGCCTAGTCTTCAGAAAATTGCTGCTATTTTGCTCATTTCAAGACAAGCATTCTTATTTATTGATTCAAAAGCCTTTTCCTGTTATTTGGAGGTAAAAATATTTCTGGATTTAGATGTGTCATTTCATTATTTTACAAATAAAATTACCCTAAAATACTCACCTCATCTATTTGCTTTTGAATTTTCACCCCTTTCTTTTTTAAGTTACTAATTATTTGTCAACTACATATATGGTTATTAATAGACCAGATACTGATTTTTTATTCCTAATGCTCACTTCTGCATCTTTATTTTTAATTTTTCATGTTATTTACAGGAGAAAAATCAATGATTTATTTTCTTGGACTAACAGCATTTTTTTTTTCTGAGAGTTAATATTGTTACAAACACCTTGACCAAAAAGCAAGTTGGGGAGGAAAGGGTTTATTCAACTTACACTTCCACCTTGTAGTTCATCACTGAAGGAAGGTAGGTCAGGAACTCAAACAGGGCAGGAACCTGGAACAAGGAGCTGATGCAGAGGCCATGGAGGAATGCTGCTTACTGTCTTGCTTCTCAGAGCTTGCTCAGCCTGCTTTCTTGTAGAAGCCAAGACCACCTGTCAAGGGATGATACCATCCATTATGGGCTGGGTCTTCCGCCATTAATAGCTAATTAAGAAAATGCAGTATAGACTTGCTTACAGCCTGCACTTATAGAGACACTTTCATAATTGTGGTTTGTTTCCTCTTCTCAGATGACTTTTATCTTGTGTCAAATTGACATAAAACTGTGCAGCACAACATCCTAAATATGTGTCTTGTTGCCATGTGTGAGTTTTCTCATATGCTCTTTCCTTCAAGGGTTTTGCCACTCTGTTGGATGAGCTAGCTATTCTTCCTCTAGTAGTTGAGATGTCTTACCTTGATCCACTGGTTTTCTAATTAAGATAATACATCTAAAGTATAAGCTTGGTGAATTCTTGAATTTAAATACTTGTGAATCCTTTTTTCAACTCTACAAGTCATGTGGAAGTTTTCAAATAGTACCACAGTGCTAAACTGAACTGGAACTATACTTATTTTTATTTTTTTTTTCAAGTAGACTCTTGAAGCTTCAATAAGAGTTAATGAAGACACAGTATTTCTTGTTCAAAGATCTCACATTGCATTGTGCATGCATGTCTGCTGACTTACATCTCATACCACAGTCCACCCTAGCCACACACCATGCCAGGTTCATCATTTGTAAAAGCCCCTGCATTCAAAAACAATCTCATCAACTCTTAGAATGTCTAATCCACTGTATTCATTTCTTTACTTGCTCTCCTGTGATATAGGAAGCTTAAGCAATCTTCCCAGTTAATACTGTGTAAACAATAAGCAAAGCAGCACACTTTAAACTGAACATATATTTAAAAAGAATAGTGTCTGGTAATTTTTTATTTTAATACAAGTATCTGTTGTTGTTGCTTAAAGAAATTACACATACCCAGAACCACTAACATCAACTTCCTAATAATAAAAAAAACCTTTCATTTACAGATATCTCTTTAAAATAACGAGATTCAATACTAATCAAGGTAGTATTTGTCTTTGCAAATTGACTTTTGGTGTGAGGGGCTAGATACCAGGGTCTCACACATATTAGGAAGGACTTTATCACTGGATCTATATCTCTATCCTAATACGTGTTGAATCCTTTCTTGTTGAGTTTTTTGTTTGTTTGTTTGTTTTGTTTTTATTTTTGTTTTTCGTTTTGGTTTGTTTTGGGCTTTGTTCTTTGTGTTTTTTAGTAGTCCCCATACCCAGTGTTTCTCCTAGCCTCTCTTTCCTTTCTTTCTTGACTCTATTGGCTCGCCAAATACACACCCAGCCTGGACTAAGCTTTTGTCCTCCTACTTATTTCTTTTAGATTAACTACTGTTTTATGTGTATGCCTTTTCCTCATTGGTCTTAGCTTAAATGTGGCTATCTCAAAGAAGACTTTTTAAAACCCTGGTCTCTAGCTTCTCTGCCATGCTTCATTTTCCTCCATATTAGTTGTCATTGACTAGAATTCATTACCTGTGTCTGTAGCAGAATATATGATCCATGAGGGCTGCTGATGCATTTTAAGATTCGTGTTACATCTTTGATCCCAGCCTGGTCTACAGAGTAAGTTCCAGGACAGCAAAGGCTACACAGAGAACCCCTGACTCAGAAAACAAAACAAAACAAGAGAACACTTATGAAAAATTCTACAGGTAACATCATCTTCAGAGGTTAAAAAAATAGATTAAGAAAGACCCTTGTCATTCCTGTTCAATATCTTTCTTAAAATCCTAGTAATGACAGCAAAATAAATTTTCTTTTCACAGATAGTAACATCAACTGCGTAGAAAATCTTCCAAAATTGACAACAACAATCACTTCTGGATGTATTAAGCAATTATTAAAAGATTTTCTTATAACACCTGGCTATATTCAAAAGACTATTTCTTCTCTACATTCTAGAAATAATAACTAGTGTCTAAATTTTAAAACACTTTTTCGTTTACATTAGCTTTCTATCTAAAATGAGAAGAAGGCAATGGCAGGAAAACATTAGACATAAAGCCATTAAATCCTAGTCAAGATCTATTTGAGGAAAATCACAACCATCTAATTAAAGATATAAGACAATTAAACAATTTGAAATAAAGCCTATATTCACTGATGGAAAAATTAATATTTTCAAGATGCCTGTCATTACAAACTTGAGTCACAGATACTTGGCAGTGCAATTTTTTTTCCCACAAATAAACCTTCCACCTTGGTCAAATGTTTGTAAGGCATAGGATATTCATAAGGAATTACTCTTGTTAGGATTTCTTTTGCTCTAAGAAAACACCATAATAAAAGCATCCTGGGGAAGAAAGGGTTTATTTCTTCTTAAAATTTTAAGGTTATGCACCATCCCTGAGGGAAATCAAGACAGAAACCGAAAAAGAAGCCATGGAGGAATGCTGCTCACTGGCTTCTTCCTCATGGCTTGGTTTCTTATACTTGCAGAGGATTGGCATAACCCACATTGGTCTGGGTGATGCCAATATCAATCATTAATCAAGAAAATGACTCATGCATTGCCCATAGGACGATTTGGAGGGTTCTTATTTTATTGTTCCTCTTCTCAAATAACACTGTTCTGTGCCAAATTTTCAGAAAATTAACATGGACAGCAGGTGAAACATTCCATCCTGTAGGGAAGTTCATTAATATATGAAACAATTCAAGGGCTTTAGGAATTTCCTGCAAGTGACAGACACATTGTCCTTTCTCCCCAAGCATATATAAACAATAAGGACAGATGAGAAACACTTTCAGACAAGCTAAACTGCTTAAAACTGGTTCTGATCACCTGAGCTACCAGGGAGAAGCTTTTTCTAACAAGTTAAGCTGCCTGTAGGTTTACTATTCATCTAGAGTAAACAAGGTAGTCTGCCTTAGAACAGCAGTTTAACAAAATAGACAACTCAGAGTTAAACATAGAAATAAACCAACTGATCTGTCAAAGAAACAACGTGCAGAGTTATTTCAGCAAATATTTATAGAATACTTGGATATCCAAGATCCACTTGAAAATTAAGCTGAGCAAAAAAAAATGCAATGCTATATAGCTTTAAAAAAATAACAGAATACAAAATCTTGAGAATGACAGATAAATTAGACTGTATTAAAGTTAAAATCATGTTGAAATCCATAGTAATACAAAGGCATGATCTCCTCACTTGAGAGATAAAGGCAGGAGTATTGTGAGTTCCCAGCCTAAGTAGTCTACATTGTGAGTTTACCTTGGCTGCATAGCAAGATGATGTCTCAAAAGTAAATGGATAAAATAAAAAGGTTCGCTCTGCAGAATATAAATCAAAGAATGAAAAAAATCACAGACTAGGATAAAATATTTGCAAAACACATGTCTAGTATGAGACTAGTGGACAAAAGATACAAAGAAATCTTAAGACTGATGAATAATGCCTGGAGAGGTACACAGCATGAGTACCTGTCTTGGCTAGTATTTTGTCATCTTGGAACAGGCTACAATAATCTCAAAAGAGGAACCTCACCTGAGAAAATGCCTTCAATACATTGCCTATAGGCAAGTCTGTTGATCATTTCTTGAAAACTGATTGATGTGGGAGGGTCACAAACAGAATTGGTGTTGCTACCTCTCAGCACATTGTCCTGGATGATATCAAGATACTGAATAAGCAAACTATTGGTAGCAAGCTGGTATATATCATTCCTATGTGGCTTCTGTTCTAGTTTTGGCCTCAGGTTCCTGCCCTGAGTTCTTGTGCAGACACCTTCTCAGAGATGGACTGTTAAGTGTCAGACGAAATCAACCCTTTCCTGCCCACGTTAACTTTCATAAGAGTGTGTTGTCACAGCAATAGCAAAGTAACTAAGAAATTAACACCATGCTTGTAAGATATTATGCTAACAAAATTGATCACATTTTGTAGAAGATTGTGGAATGATTTTAGAACTTAGGTAGAAAACCCATTGAGTGCTCAGAGCATAATGAGCTATTGAGGGAAGTTAGAAGATAATGTTGAGAGCTTTCTAGAGTCCTAGCTTGTGAGGTCCCAGAGGGAAATTTTGAGAGTCATTTAAAGACTTTATGAAGTCTCACTGATATTTTGAGTTTACAATCTGTGGTCACTTGAGGATTGAAGAAAGAGTTGTGATTGTGATTAATGAGAGGTGAGAACCACTAAAGGGAAAGCTTTTTCTTTTTCTTCTTTGTTTTTATTTTTTGTTTTGTTTTGTTTTGTTTTGATTTTTTGCTGGGACCATTAATACTGGTCAGGTCAGAATGAAGAAAGTGATGTGAAGATGTGAGTAAGAAGAGACCAGCATCACTGAGGCAAAAACTTCTGGAAAGCACTTATTCAGGGTAAGCACACAGAATCTGTGGTCCAGAGGCAGCCAAAGCTGGCATAACCTATGCAAGCAGCTGGAATTGATAATGTGTAATCATTTTCGAGGCAATGCTGCTTTTGAAGGCATGAAAGAGTGATAGAAAGCAGCAGAGGCTTAGTACTGTGAGAGGCCAGGAAGGGCTATTTGTGAAGGCACAGACCAGTTGGAAAGGAGAGCCCAGAATTTGGACATGCCAGTACCTGGGACAACCATCAAAACTGTGCAGTGGAGTTGGTCTGCACCTAGAAGATGTTCTATGTTTACTGTGGAAGGCAAAGCCAGAGAGATATGTCTGCCCCAGAAATTAGGAACATAAGATGAGTCCCAGAAGCCACACACTGAGGATTACACTATTGAATGTGTTTTTGCTTCGATTTGAGTAAATCCCTGCCATGGTTCTTCTTTCTTAAAATGAGAAAATATTTAACTTGCATTTTTAGCTTTTACTGGAGCTCATAGTTGAAAGACTTTGGATATGTTAGGGACTGGCTAATTTAGAGAGACGGTACACACTCCAGAGAGATTTTGAACTTCTGACATAGACTTTGGGTGTTTTAAAATGAATGGAATTTTTACTTTCTTGAACTTTTAAAGACTCTGGGAAGTTTTGAAGTTTGTCAAAGCAGCAGCAACCATAACTAGTTTTCTCTAGTGGAGTCTCACTGGGGATATGTACAACTGTTAAGGGCAGGGTCCATCCTCAGAAGGAGATGGCTAACACAAAATAAACTTAATGGTATTTTGGGGGGTTCTTTGTGTCATAATGTTTTGTCAGGGTTTTTTTTTAAGATGTTACATGTCCTTTGCATAATTATTATAGCTCCTGGTTTTGTTTTTTATGTGATTCCTGTGTGTATAAATGTGTATGTCTCTACATCTATGTTCCTCGTGTTTTTTCTTTTGTTCTTTTTTTTTCTGTTTGTTTTGTCCCATTCTAGTTTACTTTTGTTTTGTGCTATTTTATCTTATTATTATTCTTTATATGCTCCTTTGTTTTCTAAGGAGAGACAGAAGAGATGTGCCTTTGGATGGGAGGGAGTAGGATGGATCCCAGAGGAGTTGTGGAGAAGAAATCATAATGAGAACATATTATATGAAAAATTATTTTGAATAAAATAAAAAAATAATGAAATAACAAGATTTATTCAGACAATACCCACTAATATAGAAGTGCTCTGATAATACCAACTAGCAGAAATGAAGGAGCAACTGAAAATTTCATTCATTCTTGCTTTTAGAAATAAAATATAGAACAGCCACTAAGGGTAATAGGAAGTTTCATATAAAGTTAAACATCAGCTTCCCAAGTAATCTAGAAACTATACTCCTAGATATTTACTTAACTCAGTATAAAAATTTATCCACACAAAAAGATGCAAACAATATTTTATTCTCTATTGCTACAAACTGGACTATCCTTCAAACTAGGAATGAATGAGTTTGCCATACTGATACACACCTGTCACACCAGCACTTAGAAGGCTGAAGCAAGAAAACCTAGAAATCAATAGGAGAATTCTGTCTCAAAACAAAATAGAAAAACTAATTAGCTTTCTCCACCCAAACTACAGCAACAAAAAGACAAATGAGTAAATAAACTATATTATATCTATAAGTTGGTATGTTATTAGGTGATGAAAATAGATGAGCTTTTAATCCATAAAGGGACACTGGAAAACTCTCAAATATAAACTTTTTTCAAGAAGTCCCAAAAATCCATATACCATATGATTCCCATCATATTATACTCTGAGGTAAAATTGTGGAAGCAGTTGATACTTCAGTGTTTCAGGAGATTCAGTGGAGGTCAACAGGTCTTCAGTCCTGCCTGGCATATGGTCAGGACAAATAAATATCTCTCTCCCGCCAGTCCCACAGCCGCTCAGACCCAACTGAGTAAATACACAGAGACTTATATTGCTTACAAACTGTATGGCCATGGCAGGCTTCTTGTTATCTAGTTCTTCTCTCTTAAATTAACTCATTTCTATAAATCTATATCTTGCCACATGGCTCGTGACTTACCAGTATCTTACATGTTAGTACTCATGATGGCGGCTGGCAGTGTCTCCTGACTCAGCCTTCCTGTTCCCAGAATTCTCTTCTCTGCTTGTCCTGCCTATACTTCCTGCTTGGCTACTGGCCAATCGGCATTTTATTTATACAGAGCAATATCCACAGCAGGTTCATTATGGGCTTTAGTGATATAATAATATTCATTAATTTATTAAAACAAATGCACTGTACTAATGTGCATGATTTATCAGTGCTAATGATATTAATACCAGATGAAATAACAAAAAATAGCAGAGGGGTAATATGAACAGTCTATATTATTTGCAGAGATCCACTCTAAAATAGTCAATTAGTTTAAATATATAAAAAGAACACCAACCTATATTTTGCTCCACCCATATTCCCCAAAATTAAAACATTTTAGTATCAAGCTCAACTTCATCATGGCTTTCAATTGCCATTCTTAACTGGTAGTCTGAGGGTGCCCTCATCAGAAGGGCACTACTGTAATGGAAAGTTGGTAATTCTGTCATAGAGTCTTTAAGGTGTCTGATAAAAGAAGACAGCACTCTAATATTTTTCATTTTCTGTAGGTTCTTTGAATTAAAAAAAATGAAAATATTTCAAATCTAGTTTCAAGTCTATTCTTGATTAAAATTAAAGTTGTTGGTAGCTTGACTGTTTCAAACCCCACTAAATCCTTTCTGTAGACATAAAATAAATCACAATATTGTGTCCCTCTATTGGGAAGTCAAAAGAAATCTTGATATTAGAGATGCTGTGTGAATCTTTTTAGTATCTTCATAAGGACATCCCTATCACTCTAATGAAACTTAGAAGAGGAGCGTGTAGGATTTTAAGCAGGATTTTCACATGTACATCTCTTCCCTTAAAATGCGTTTTGCTTTCCTGTTAAATCATCCTACTCTAGGATGCACTTTTATGAAAAGCAGTGATGATATGATAGAAGTCAAGCATGGCATTCTTTTTCCATTTTTCCTTTTTCTCTTTTTAATTTCATCTACAAGACAGCAGCTCAACTGCTAGAACAGAAACTCTACAGCAAAGCCTTGAGTTATATAAATAACATAGATGAGATTTCTTTTTGTTTCACTTAGAGTCACACCATTTTACACAGTAAAAAGCTGCATATTCTGACAGAGATGACTTCTGAGATACAGCTTTAGCATGTGCTACGAAATCACTCAAATATCATTATTATGAGCCCCAAAGGCACAAGAGTTTAAATAAAACTGATTAATCATTTGACCTTTTCCTAACTCATAATTTATAAATCATGATCTGTCCTGTGATGTCTAAGTTTGAGGAGAAATAGCACTAGATAAATTACCATATAAATAGTTTATAGAAATTGTATGTAGAAGAGTTGACATTTGACTTCTTTATTCTTCAAATTTCTGTATGAATTAGACCAGTTAAATATTCCTAAGGGAACATAAGATCTACTTTGAGAAAGGATTTTTTTAATACATATTTGTGACAGTTATTCTTGCTTGTCAACTTGACTACATCTGGAAATAAACCCAAAACTGGAGAGAACACTTATGAGGGATTTTTGCTCAATCTGAAGTAGGACGATCTACTTCTAATCTGGACATTTGAGGTAGGTAGGCTTGACTTTAGTCCGGATCACTCATGCTAAGAAAGAACATGTCTTTAGTTTGAATGCTGAGGAGGAAAGACTTGAATCCTGATCCTGAGGTGGGACAACGGGATCATTTCTGGGCCACACCCTCTGTTGGGGGCCAACATAAAGACATATAAGAAATTCTTTGCCTGCTGGTTCTCACCTTGCTAGCAAGTCCAATTCTTGACTGGCATTAGAGCCTACTTCTTCTGGATTCCAGCATAAACTGAAACTAGATGAGATATACATCCTTGTGGACTAAGCAACTACTGGATTCTTGGACTTTTCATTCACAGTCAGCCATTGTTGGATTACCTGAACTACAGCCGCAAGTCATTCTAATAAATCCCCTATTTATGGTATATATACATATTTCATTATCTTTACAAAAAATGAAAATAAAATGTTTCACAAAAAGTTGATTGAATCCTGTATTAGTTATGGTTCTATAGAATAACAGAATTTATAGAATGAACAGAATTCAAGCAACTTCATGTGGAAAAATTTTATTGACATTTTATTTGAAGATAGTGCAGATCAGTGAGGTTAAATAACATGAGAATAATTTTTAAAGTTTGAGTAGAAATTGAGTATAAATACCAAGTTTAGAAGTCCAAATCTTATATATTTTTTAATAAACCACCACCACTACCTCTGATAGCTAATGGTTTTGTTTTTGTCTTTGGCTACCCAATTGATCTTAGTCATTATTACTCCCTTCCTTAGAATTTTATTCCTCTTACACCATATTTCTACTGTCTTTTACTCATCCTTAAAAGACTTAAACATTTAGCGATTCATCTCTTTTTGTCATCTTTTGCTAATGTAGCCTATAGGTAAGTTGATTAGTGGTCTTTTGGGAGAAAAAGCTTTATCTTAGTAATATACTCAGTGTGAAGTGGTCTGTCTCCTTACCTTTAGTAAATGTGATACAGCAGCTATAAGACTATGGGGGGGGGGCTCCCAGAAGATGCTGAGTCTTCTGCCCATTCCAACAGATGATTTCTGCCATCCACAGAACTCTAAACCCTTAATTAAAGCCCCACAAATATATTTTTGACAAAGGAAGAAGAATCTGGGAATCTCCCTTTGAAATTCAAGATTTCATCTGCTTTGTGTTTGCATCTTGGTAGCTAATGTTCTATAATTTCTTAGTAAAGCTAAATATAGACAACGTGTGCATATGTGTGTGTGTATATGTATGTATGTATGTATGTATGTATGTATGTATGTATCAAGTTACCGGGAACAAATGGTGTAAGGACAATAAGTGACACTTTGTATGTATATGCATAGGTGATAAAGTGTGATTGGGAGGGTTTGGGATAAGAATTCTGCAGCAGAGGATCCCTGAAGATTCTGGAGCTGTATATGTGTGACTGGTATGCGTATATCTGTTTCTGAATCACCATTTGGACTAAGGCTAGAACTCTGAAGATATTTTTTCAGTTCTTAAAAGTGGTAATCACTTAACTGCCAGCTGGTAGCGCAACAGACTAGTGGCATTTTTCTGTAAACAGATGGTAGCAGAATATGAACATGTGGAATTAAATTCCCAGGGAATTTCCATGAGGCAGGTTAGAGTTATTCAATCATAATGTTGTAGAATTTGACTCTGCAACAAAATGATATTAGTAGATGCTCTCTATCACCTTCAGCAAGCCATGTTTGAAGGTCTAGCCCTAATACCTGTTGTGGAAAGCCTTCAAATTTCTAAGCTATAGAGAGCATCAAGAGCCTTAATAATAAAAAAATAAAAAATCAAAGAAAATGTCTACATAACACTGCCCAAATTGGCTTAGATGTGGCTTTTGTAGAATATTTTTTCATTGTTTTACAGTGTTTCAGACTAGTTTTAAAATTAGTCCAATAATGTTGGCTCCTTCATGCACGGTTCCTTGTAGGCACAGCAATAACTATAATTTCTTACACTATTTTGACATTTTGATTTTCTAAGGAAGAGATAACCAGCTAAAATTATATGTGCAAGATATTTTTGGGGTGAGGCAGTCGTGGAATACAAGAGTAAAAAAGATTAGGGCTTACTGTACTGACTGTTTTTGTGTGTCAATTTGACACAGACTAGAGATCATCAAAGAGGAAGGAGCCTCAGTTGAGGAAATGCCTCCATGAAATCCAGGTGTAGGACACTTTCTTAATTAATGATCAATGGGGGAAGATCCAGCCCATTGAGGGTGGTAACATCTCTGGGCTGGTAGTCCTGGGTTCTATAAGAAAGCAGGCTGAGCAAGTCACGTGAATCAAGTCAGTAAATAGCACTACTCAATGACCTCTGCATCAGCTCTTGCCTCCAGGATCTTACCATGTATAAATTCCTGTCGTGACTTCTTCAATAATGAACTTTTCTTCCCAACTTTCTTTTTGTCATAGTGCTTTGCCGCAGCACTAGAAACCCTAACACACTTACACTTTTGAATGCAATTGAAATCCTAATTGTTAGTAGGAGAGAGTGAAGGATCAGATAGTGAGAGTTTCAGACTGCAGCACATTCCAAAAATCTTCAGTCATGATGATGAAAATCATCAAAAAGAACTTTTCTGTTAGACCCTCATTTGATAACAGCAAGCCAACAACATAACTTTGGGATAAACTGTCTCTGTGGAAAAATATTATCATGATTATTTTAATATTCTACCTTTTCTTGACAAATGACTGTATTGTTGTCTTTTCAATGGTTCTTTAAAATATTCTGTATGTGTGTCATTGAAGTTTTTTATTTATTGCCATGTAGGAGTTTTATATTTGTTGTCATAGCAAGGGATAAAGGTTTTTGTTTGTTTTTCTTTCTAAAAGTTATCTTCAGATGTTGACACCTGATGAAATTAATGCTTTAATAACTAGCCACTAGAGGTTTGTTTTTCTCCTGTTTATTATTATTATTTGTTTTTAATTTGAAATAATTTTGCATCAGTTTCTCCTTTAACTTTCCTCCCTCCAGCCCTTCCCAATTAAATTCCTTCCTTGTCACACCACCCCCGCTCTAGTGTTGATGGTCTTTTTCTTTAATTACTGTTACTTATATCTGTGTGTATGTATGGGTATGCACAAATATGTGTATAAATACAACCTAGTGAGTTTGTTTTTATTGTTAGTTTGTATATGGTTCCAAGGCTGCCCACTGGCATTGAACAACCATTGAGGCACTCATCATCAGGAGAGGCTAATTCTCCTTTCAGCTGCTGATAGATTCCTGTGGTTCTTTATTTAGGGGTGGGACCTCCCAAAATTTCCTCCATACACATTGACATTTTCATTGACATTGCTCTTATTCTAGTCTAGTTTACATAGTCATTTCTAGGAGATACAATTTCCACAAAGACTTTCCTGTATTCTGGCTCTTAAAAATATTTCTGCCCTTTCTTCTGATATGTTCTCTTAGCCATAGATGCAGGATCTGTGGTACAGACATATCCATCATATCCACTGGGACTGGGCTCCCCATGGTCCATTGATCTCTGTCTGGTATCCTGGTATAGTTTTCTGTGATGACCTCCATTTGCTATATAGAGAAGCTTGCTGGGGATGCTGTGAATGTGTTGCTATGATTGGTTGATAAATCAAACACTGATTGGCCAGTAGCCAGGCAGGAAGTATAGTGTAGGTGGGATAATGAGAGAGGAGAATTCTGGAAGGTAGAAGGCTGAGGCAGGGAGACGCTGCCAGTCGCCACAAGGAGAAGCATGATGTAAGATATCAGTAAGCCACGTGGCAAGGTATAGTTTTATAGAAATGGGTTAATTTAAGATATAAGAACAGATAGCAAGAAGCCTACCACGGCCATACAGTTTGTAAGTAATATAAGCCTCTGTGTGTTTACTTGGGGGACACGAGTGGGAGAGATTTGTCCAAACTGCCCACAGGTCAGGACACAGGAAAACTTCAGCTACAGAAGCTCCTTTGTTGAGGTGTGGTTCCAACACTTACTTGTGTGTACAAGGGTATGATTTAGAATGTAGCATGGACTTAAGGTGGTCTAGCAGTAGATTCTTTTCTAAGATACACTGACATTACCAGCCCTGGAAAGCTGGCTAGGTTTCCAGTACAAGACATAATTCCCTTCTCTTGAGTGGGCCCAGAGTCCAATTAGATAGTTGTTGGTTGCCACAGACATGTGAGTACAGCACCTTGAACCTTTATGCATATCTTGCAACAATGGTAATTATTGTGGTTTATAGATGTTGCTGGTGTGTAGGACTATATAATTGATTCCCTCCCTTGGCTGATTGAATACTGTTTTAAAGAAATATGGAAGCTAGACAACAGAAAGAGGTGTTCAGGTCAGATCCAGCATAAGTCATATGAGCCATTTGTCCTAAGTGTGGGATGTCTTCAGCAATAGGAATTCACTCTCAACCCCTGAAAGGAAACCTTGGGTAACATTGATAACCTATATTTTGGAGGAAATCTCTTGTACTACCCTTACCTACTATTTGAAGAAGTTTTCTTGTCCCTCGTAATGGGGTTTCTATTACTCCACAGTTTTTGTGGGGGCATTGTCAGTCCAAATAGCTTGACTTTCTTTAAGGTATGTGTGTATGTAGAGAATTATATGTTGTATCTAATTTAGTAAATATAAAATGGTATAACTTGGGGCTCTATCACACAACTCTTATTTTTTTCTCTTTCATATCACATAACATTACAGCATCTATCTTACCTTACTTTCTATTACTAAGACAAAAACACTATGACAAACAGCAACATGGGGAGGAAATGGTTTGCTTCAGTTTATAGTCTCACACCTCAGTCCATGAGTGAGGGAAGTCAGGACAAGAATTCAGTTAGGGCAGAAACATGGAGGCAGCATTCCATGGAAGAGCCTGCTTTCTTACAGCACCCAAGGCCACCAGCCCCAGGGCCACCAGCCCCAGGGTTGCACTGCCCACAGTGAGCTGGGCACTTCCACATTATTCACCAATCAAGAAAATATACTATAGACTTGCCCACTGGCCAACCTGAAGGGGGCATTTTTTCAATTGAGATTCCCTTTTCCAAACCAACCATAGTTTGTGTAAAGATGATGTAAACCTAGCCAGCAAAACATCTATGCTAATTATAAAATTCAAAAGGCTTAACTTTACAATCCAAATAATGTCACAAAATGTAACTCTTCAAGTTTTATTTATAATTCCTAATGCTACAGGAGGCCACATTATGATTTTTTTTTTCATACCCTGGTGGTGACTGGCGGCTAGCTCTCCAGTTATCAATAAAATGCTTTCTTTTGAGACAACTCTAAATCATGCATGCAGTTTTCCTCTTCAAGTAGTCCATGGTTCTGACATGTCCAGAACCTGGGGTCTTTATTGTAACTTACACTGCAATGTTATAGCTTTACAAAGAGGACTTTTGACCTCCTCACAGGGACTCCAATCTTGTTATACATTGTCTGACCTCAGTTGATCTCTAAAGCCCTGGATTAAGACTGCGCGAATCTATTGCAATTACAAAAATAGAACTCTGGAGAAGAAACTGCTAGGTTCTGCTGTCATCTTAAGATGTAGCCTGGTCTCTGTGGACTATGCTTGTGCAACCTCCTTATCATCCTTGTGCTGACTTTGGGTATACACTTTCTTAGGCCATTGTTTTTAAGGATCAAGAATCCTTTCAGCTACAATTTCACTTCACACTCTTTACTTTCAAATAAATTTGCAGTTTTACAAGATGAAGTCTTTGATGAGAAGGGTCTCCCTCTGGGTATCTTCCTATTTTCTGAATGCAGAACAGGGTGTTTCTTTTTAATAATTATAGCCTCTTTTCTGCAAACATCTTGACTTCAATGTTTAACTTGCTTATGCTCGTTTCCTGCTTGGCAAACTGCACGTTTTTATATTTCTGTCCAATATTTTTCTCTTTTAAGCTGCAAACCTGGATAAATGCCGTAAGAATTAGCCCTTGCATAGCCCAAATCCTCTCCTGTCTTAATTTCCTTTGCCACAAAATATGTCCATTATTTTCAGACTCAACTTCAGTAAATTTTTCAGAAAATGGACAGAATGCAACAAGAATCTTGTCCAAATTATGACATGAATGATGTCTAGCCCACATCCTGATAGTCTTGTTCCTGTATGAAATCAGGAGCTGGATCTTCACTGTCTGTGTTCCTCTCAGCACTTTTTCTTACAAGTTTTCACCAGAAATTTGGTCTATTAAGCTGTAGTATGCTATGGTTTTTCCAGTAGATATTACAAACTCTTTTAAGTTCCAGGAATAACATAGTCCCAAATCTTAACCTAGACATAGTCAGGCTTACCATGGCATGTTCCATTTCTCATTATTAATATTCTATATTAGTTACTTTTCTTTTGCTCTGATGAATTACCTGGCAGAAGTAACTGAAGGAAGGAAAGATTTATTTTATATTGTAGTTAGAGGACACAGTCCATCACAGTTGAGAATTCAAAATAGCAAGAGCTTGAAACAGCTGGTTATATTGTGTGTGTAATCAGGAAGAAGCAAGTAAGAAATGCTTACACACATCTAAATTTCTCCTATTTTAAACTCTAAGACCGAAAGCTAGGGAGTGGTGCCATCAACAAAAATTACTGGATCTTACTCCCCTAATTTACTGAAGAATGATAAAACCTCAAAGCTATGGCTAGAGAGTAACCTGATTAAATAATCAATTCATTGTAGAAATTCACAGAGGCTTTGCCTTTGGTAATTCTAGATCCTGTCAAGTTGACAATACCCTTCATATATGGATACAGTAGATTGTAGAAGAAAAATGCTACTTACAGAATATATTTTATACCATCTATCTATATATTTATCTGTATACAAAAAACATTAACTTTAATGTTTTGTTACAAAATAAGTTTCATTGGCCATGTATACGATACTTTCTGCCTGTCTATTTTAAGTTTCTTGAATTTTTGAAGACTCATACAGTATAACCATGTATGCTATAGTAAGAGCTGGGAAGCATTTATAAGAAATTGTTTAGAATTTAGTAATCTCAGATTTTTAATTAAAAAATATTTTCTATAGATGTAGAGATGCTCCATGGTTAAGAGAACTTGTTGCTTGTGCAGAGGAAAAGGGTTTGTTCTTGGTATCCACAATGAGTTTCCTAACAGTCCCTTAACTCCTATTCCATGGAATTCAACACATTCTGGCATGTGGTGAACTCACATGATTCACATACATACATTTGGGTAAAACAGTTACACACCTAAAATACAAATAAAATCTTTTAAATGTCTTAGAATTTCAAGAATTAAAGTCTAGAGAGATTGCTTGGCAATTAAGAGTACTGTCCGCTCTTGCAGAGGACTAGGTTCAGTTCCCAGAACCAATATCTACATCCAGCTTCAGGGAATCGGATGCCGTCCTGCTGTGGATATCACTATATGTAAACAAACACTGAATGGCCAATAGCCAGACAGGAAGTATAGGCAGGACTAACAGAGAGGAGAATTGAGGAAGGAGGAAGGATAGAGGAGACTGCCTGGAGCCGCCGCCAGGACAAGGAAGATGTAAAGTACTGGTAAGCCACAAGCCACGTTGCAAAGTATAGATTAATAGAAATGGGCTAAATATAAGAGTAAGAGCTAGACAATGATAGGCCTGAGATAATGGCCAAGCAGTTTAAATAATGTAAGAGTCTGTGTGTTTATTTTATAAGTGGGCTCCGGGACTGGCGGGACTTGTGGGATCTGGAGAGAAAAGCTCTCCAGCTACACCCTCCTCTGGTTTCAGTACACATCTGACACACATGTGATACATAGACATACATGCAGACAAAACACCTACACACATAAAATAAAACAATTAGTGAAAAACTTCTAGAATTAAATACATATGAATTGAAAATAGTCTGTCTTTACAAGCTAATTCTGAATTAAACCTTTCACATTAATTATATTGTTTGGTTAGATTAAATATGCAAATATAGCTCTTATTGAGTGTAAGATTATGTACATCAGTAGTTATGACTGATGGATACAGATGCACAGATTCGTGGTCGCATCCCAGGTGGAGCTCCAGGAGTTCAGTCGATGAGAGAGAGGAGGGATTCCATGAGCAAGGGATATCGAGACCATGACTGGAAAAAGTACAGAGACAACTAGCCAAACTAGTGGAAATGCATGAACTGTGGACCAATAGCCGAGGAGCCCCCATAGTACTGGACTAACCCCTCTGGATAAGCAAGGCAGTTGTTTAGCTTCAACTGATTAGGGGGCCCCCAGGCAGTGAGATCGGGACCTGTCCCTAGTGCATTGCTGGCTTTTTGGAGCCTAGTGCCTATGGTGAGACACTTTGCACAGCCTTGGTGCAGGGAGGAGGGGATTGGACCTGCCTCATCTGAATGTACCAGGTTCTGCTGACTCCCCATGGGAGACCTTGCTTTGGAGGAGGTGGGAATGGGGAATGTGTTGGGGGAGAAGGCTGGGGGGTGGAAGGAGGGAAGACAGGGGAATCTGTGGTTGATATGTAAAATGAATAGAAAAATCTCTTAATAATAAAAAACAATTAGAGGAGGCAAAAAAAGATTATGTACATCATCTCACAGACATGCATATACCTATTCACAGATATGCATACACACACACACACACACACACACACACACACACACACACACACACACACACATACACACACCATTCAAGTTCTTTTAGTTTTCAGGTATACATTACACTTATTCTTTTTTTTGGGGGGGGGTTGGTTTTTTTCGAGACAGGGTTTCTCTGTGTAGCTTTGCACCTTTCCTGGAACTCACTTTGTAGATCAGGCTGGCCTCAAACTCACAGAGATCCGCCTGGCTCTGCCTCCCAAGTGCTGGGATTAAAGGTGTGTGCCACCACCACCTAGCAGTTAACTGTTTTGAAATTATAATCCCTTATAATGTTGTTATAGACTCTAGTCAGTCTGCTAAGAATTAATAGAGGTTATTAATTATTAAATTTTTATATATATTTGAAAAATAAGCCTTTTATTGCACAATTAAAAAAACACAAATATTTTTTGTTTCTTACTAGGACGAGGGATAAAACGATTCTTATCAACGAATCCGTTTATTTACATATGCATTATCTTCTTAAGACAAATTGACTGCAGCCCATGTTCTATGATCAGCTGCTCAATTTTCTTGTTATCATTTTATTGTTGTGATATGAAATTCCATCTGTCACAGAGTCACTAGTAGGATTTGCAGTCCTTAAAACAGTGGAATCTAAAGAGCATATAGAAGAATTTTAGGCTATCTTGTTTAGGAGCAAAAGAAACTTCCTTACATCCAGTAAGAAATTTGGCACTCTCTGACCTACCTAACAATTACATTGCAGCTGTATTATTACGGCAGAAGATGACCTGTGGGCTGAGCTATTCTTGGCAGTTGTAGATAAGAGGCTCCTGTGTCTTTCTATTCCTTGCCTGATGAGTAACCTTGAACTCCAACTTAAATGGCAAAATTGAAGGATGGAGAAGGCGTGAGTAACCTCCACCATAGGTAAGTGAGTTATTTTATGCCATGAAACACTGAAATAACACACCGTACTTTAAAAGTTGTGTGCTCACAGCTCTTATTTAATTGATATATAAATAAAGGTGATATCTGTGATCAGCCAAATATTAAATTGACACATTCCTGGCAAGATAGAGTCATTTTCAATTTTTTTTCACAAGCACAAAAATTACTCATAGTTATTCTGTCCAGGAAATCTTTTTTTTTTCTTAGCTTTTCCAGACAGGGTTTCTCCATATAGTTTTGGTGTCTGTCCTGGATCTTGCTCTGTAAATCAGGCTGGCCTCAAACTCACAGAGATCTGCCTGGCTCTGCCTCCCAAGTGCTGGGATTAAAGGCATGCCCCACAGCTGCCCAGCCCAGAAAATCTTATACTTCGTTATTTTTCTCCAGATATCAAATTCAAGACTTTGCATACAAAATATTTCTAATAATTGTGATTGATTGACAGATAGCAACTAGTGTTTTAAGACTTCTTTGAGGAATGTGCCCACAGCCATAATCTGCACTGGTAATAAAAGTCAGTACTGTGTTGTTTTTCTGTGTAGATACAGGCTTGTTCTGCTTCCCAGCATTCTTATAAAATATGACGCACACTGAAAAATAATATTGTTCCACCAACACCTCCATTTTCAAGGCTTAAGTCATCAAAAGTCCTGAAGAATATAAACAAATATAAGAAAGTGATCTTATATCCAACTTTGGGTGAAGAGTCAGATAGATAGAAACAGTTAATATGTCTCATTAATCTGAAGCATAAAAAAAGGAAAACACAAGGAAAAGGCTCAAGAATGCAAGAATTGTTAAAAGGAAGAAGAAGCAATTCTTCTTTTCATAGGAATGGAGGAACTAAAAGGCCAGGCAGAGATCAAACAGTTACCAAAATACCAGCCTGTTCTACATGTTAAGATACTTGTACTCAGCATCAATTGTAATACACTTGAATAAG